>JAULKR010169450.1:0-23399 GCA_032356305.1 Prasiola linearis
GTCAGGAACGAGGCTCTGCGGGCCTGCAAGCGCTTCAGTCGGTCGGTGTGGAAACGCTGGAGCGAGTATCATCGACGATCCCTTGCCGAAACCAAGATGAACTGCGTCAAACGGCTCGGTCAGGGCATTATGGCCCGCAAGTTCGGCAGACAGGTCGCCGAACTGCAAATCCGTACCAGCATACTCAACCGCTTCACCGCACTTGGGACGCCCAAAACCATCGCAATCCAGAGAACATGAAAATCACTGGGGTAAGGGGAAAATCCGACCCCTAGCCGATCCGTGCAACAGCGCCTCCTCAGAATGGAAAATCAATCAGGGATCACATTTATTGATTTATTCTTCGACACAGCCATATCAACGAATGAAACTAAGGCGTCAACAACGCACCTATGCCTCCAATTTATAATTGGCTTTACACATAAAAGTTCTTCTTTCAGCTTAGGAAACTCCCTAGGCAGATATTCTCCATAAGAATAAAAGTCAGATATTTTGAGTATTAAAATTAGATTCTCATGCTCAGCAGCATTGACGATCATTTCATGTGTATCGGCTTCGATATTGACAAAAGTCGCAAACGAATCATTCTCGTCATCAATCTCAAATGTGAGCGCCATAGTTATTGTACCCGAGGTTTGCCTGGAAATGCAGTCACAAGTTCACCCAGTGGGGTCGTTACAACTGTTACGGTCTTGGTCGGCTTACCATTTATCATTTTACCTATATGTCGTTTCATATTAAATGTTCTCACATGGTTGCCATTCTTCCCGCTAACAGTGTAAGGCTTACCTTGAGCTGCTGTAAGCACCGAATTCATCGTTACTTTGTTGTTAAACTGGCTCTTTCTCTTAGCTCGTTTCGGGTTTAAATGTTGTTTTTGAATTTTATTCAGAGCTCTCTGGCTTCTTTGAATGTTCCCATATTTAGCCTGGGTGAAAATTCGTTGTTTTGAGCGGGCTTTTCCAAGGCTTTGGAATTTAGCCTGTGGGGGATTGTAGACCTTGTTCCTGAAAACCCGGGAGCCAGTTCCTTGGCGCTGAATACCGCTTGCCTTGTTTGCGGATGCGGTCGACCGTACAGTCGGCAGGCTTTTAGGGCGTTGCGACTGTTGGCTAGGGGTGATGGCCTTCGAGCGGGGTGAACTTTTCGACTGCGGCGGCTTCACGGTTTTGACCGTTGGCGGTCGCACGCCCTTTTCGGCGACCTCAATGGCCCGATGCTCGTCCGCAACACCGGCCACCGCCGGTGCGTCCTCGCCGAACAAGGCATAGGCGTGAGCTTGCGGCACTGCGAACACCGCTAGCACCATTGTGAACAGAAATGTAACAAGAACTCTCATGATGGATATTTCCCCCAAGGGCTTCACGACTCCCACCTAACGCCTGCAACGGCTGTGATCACGCTCAACGATCTGTCGGAAAAACAAGTCGAGCGAGCTGGGCGTCATCTCCTCATAAATCTGGACTTGGCACACGAAGAGTCGCCCGAAATAGTCGAGGACTCTTGATCGCTGCGCCGTCTGCAGCACCACCGGTAGTTGACGTTCGGTCCTCTCTGCGCCTGCATCGTCGACGAGCCTCGCAATCATGTCGCCGTAGATCGAGCGGACGACACGCATCTTCTGCTCGATATCCGGGATGAGAGTACAGGCATCTTGCTGTGTCGCTACCAGAGAGTTAGTGGAATTGGAGACGTTGCCGCACAGCGCGCCAAGGGCGGCTAGGCGGCGACCGTCATTATAATAGGCCGAGGCCATATAGGCCCCTGCCTCGATCGTAGCGCGGATCCCGCGCTGCATGATGGCCTCGCGCCGCGCGATTTCAGCGCGGAAGGGTGCGACGCGTTCTTCAATGACCGCAGCGAGGTCGATCTCGCGTCTCTCCTTCAACTCTTCCTGCAGGCGTGCGAGATCGACCTCCAACTCGGCGACCCGGAAATTTGGCGAGTTGGAGGTGACGAATGCGGAGCGCGTCTCGAAATCTGTTTCGATCCGCTTCGTGCTGATCCTGTCCGGCTGGGCCATACCGACGAGCGCAATTCGGAAGCCGATGAAGTTTCTCCGCCAAAGAGTTTTATCATAAGGATCGACAACCTCCAGTTCCTCGCGCAGAGCTGTCGAGAGATCCTCCGCATATGTCTCGCACGACCCACCTCGCGCCACGAATCCCCCTGCGTGGCCGTGCAGTCGCTCATATGTATTCAGACGGAAAGGCTCTTGCACCAGTTCCGCCACGTTTCCGAGGATGTCGTAAAGGCCGAGGGGGTTGGGGCGCGTTTTGCCAACGGGTTGTAGGACACTGTTGCATGACTGCTCGCCGAGATGGTGCATGTAGCGTTCGAGCACGACGCCACGTTCCATGGGAAAGCGGTCGGCGCGGAACGCCTCCTGATCGGGCACCTCTATGCCGCCGCGCGCCGCAAATTCCCACTCAGCTTCCGTTGGCAACCGCACGAAAGCACCGGGACCGGTCGCCGCTTCTAGCGTGTCGACAGCCTCGTTCATGAGCCAGATGTTGTAATCTGCCATAAAGGCGATCGCGTCGAACCAGCTGACCGCGTCCATCGGGATCTCAGGAGACTCACCCGCGGCAGCATCGCAATTCTGAGTCACCGCTGCATACTGGCGCCGAGTCACTTCGTAGGTGCCGATGAAGTAGTGCCGTCCTGCCCCTTTCCCGAGGCCCCCCGCGATGGATTCGTCCCGAATGAACTGCGTGTAGGGCTGCGTGCTCGAGGGCGAGCCGAGACGGATGGCTATGTCGTCGAACCAGTTTTCCTCAGTTGGCGTCATTACCCGCTGGAAGGCGAATTCGGTGCCGCACGGGCCGGGCAGGATCACCGTCGGTTCGCCGGCGGCATTCTCCTGCGCCGTGACTGGCCCAGATGTCTCGAAAACCAGGGCCGCAAAAGCTACCCAGAGCCATGTTCGTCTAATCATCCCTGTCGTCCTCGTCCTTGATACGGTTCAGGATCCCCAGCGCAGCCCCAACCCCGCCCACCATGCAAAACACCAGCGCCAGCAATCCCGCGACCGGAAAGACACCCACAGCGATCTGAACTGGAAGGTCCGTTATGCGCAGATGCACCAACAAACCGGGAAGCGACATATTCATAATTACCATACCGACAAGGCCGATGCCACAAGCGATGACCCAGCCAGCTCCCGCGAGGACAAGGGCCTGAAGCAGCGGGACCGCGCATATCTCCGCGCGCGAGAACCCCTGACGATAGAGGCCCTTCAGCGGCCCGATCAGGCGTAGAGAGCGATTGACGATCCCGAGGGCTGCGCCGAGCGCGATGCCGACAAAGACACCGCTTATCACAATGGCGAAAACGAGCGCGGAGGCATCCTGCACCGCCTGACGCTCATCGATCAGCCGAGCGCGCGATTGCGCGTTCCACCCCCGCACGCTGATCTTCGCGGCGAGAGGCGCGACATCCTCCACCGAGCGCGCGTATAGCCGGATCGCCGCAAAGCCCTGATCCGGCCCGATCCCGTAATCCGGGCGCGATCCGTCGAACACGATTTCGGGCACCGAGCCGCGCTGGTCGATCGCGTTGGCGAGGAACGGGTCGACGAAGACGGCCCGGTCGTACCAGCGGGCGGTTTCTAGCACCGCAGCCACCGTGAGAAACACGGTCACCGCCTCTCGTGACCCGACCGGGCCAAGCTCGAACCGGACCGCGTCGCCCGCATGGACCTCAAGCGCTGCCGCGACGTCGTTACCGATTGCGATCTCTCTCGGACCAAGCAAGATGCCGGGCGGCAGGTAGGGGTCGCCCGGCGCGGAGGGCAACAGCAGCACCTCCGCCACCCTGCCCTCCGACCCGGCGAGGGGTTGACGCTCGTTGATGAAGGAACTCGATGGCTGGACGAACCCGGTTTCCGCCTGCGCGCTGAACCAGGCGAGATCGCCGGCGGAGATGCCGGTATAGCCTGAAACGTAGATCCTGCGCGCCTCCGGCGTCTCCAGTTCCTCCGTCGCGAAGCCCGAAACCAGCCCGGTATGCAGACCCCAGAGCAGGATAAGCAGGCCTAGGCTGATGCCAAGCGCCAAGACCTCCAACGCGCTGCGTAGCGGGGCAGCGCGCAGGTCGGCCAGCGCAAGCCGCCAGCACCAGCGCCAGCACGCGCCGCGCGGGCTCACGGCATCCGCCATTGTGTCACGGCGCTGGCATCCTCGAACCGCGTGAGGGCCCGGACCATCCGAAAGCCGAGGGCCTCCGCCCGGGCGACCTCATGCGTAGCCACGACCAGTACGGCGCGGGTCTCGTGCGCATCGTGCAGCAGGTGCCGCAGCACCTTGTCGGCAAGGGCGGGGTGCAGTGCCGAGGTCGGCTCGTCAGCCAGAATCAGTGCCGGGCCGTGCACCAGCGTACGGATCAGCATTAGCCGTTGGCGCTGGCCCTCGGAAAGCGCACCCGGCACGCGCGCGAGTTCGTCACGACGCAGTTCGAAGGCTTCCGCAAGCGCCCCGACCCGCTCGGCCACGGCGTCCGCGTTGTGACTGGCAAGGGCCGCACGCAGGGCGATGTTGTCGGATCCTGATAGCACGGCGACCCCCTCGTCCCTCTGGCGCGCATAGCCGATGGCCTCCGCCCTCAGGCGCTCCATCGCACCGCGCCCACCCGACTTGCGGATCGCGGGCACGGAAACGGTGTCGTCGGCTTCACCGCCTGCGGGCATGTCGTGCGTGCGCAGGTGCGTCGGATGCCGCAGCAGAGCTAGGATCTCCAGCAGCGTCGACTTTCCGCTGCCGCTGGGGCCGACAAGGGCCAGCGCCTCGCCCGGATTCGCCGCGAGCGTCGGGACATCGAGCAGAAAGCGGCTGCGCTGCACGCACCGCTCGAACCGACAGTCCCGCAGCAGAAGCGGCGCGGTGCGCATCACGGCAGGAAATCAGTCAGGATCGGCATCACCTCCTCGCTGCGCGCGGAATCTGGGTGCAGCTTCACCCAGCCGTCAGAATTGTAGAGTGTGATCAGCTCTTCGATCCGAAGGCGGATGCGATTGATCATCAAATCCCGCGCATTGCGCGACAGCTGCCGCCAGCTTCGCTCATTGATGGTCAGCAGGTCGGTCTTGAATGGGATGAGCCGTAGATAGCTGGGCATCAAGTCACGGATGGTGTCGACCTCCTTCTCGACGAAATCCTCAGCGTCGCGATAGCGGTTCACCCGCTCGGCGAGTTCGTTCGCGTCGAGCGACGCGATGGCGAGGCTTTCGACCATGGTGGTAAAGAAGGTCTGCGGGGTCATCATGTCCTGCTCAGCAGCTTCCATCACCGCGCTGAGGACGCGCACGAGATTGTCGAGTTGCTGGCGCGTGAGTAGGATGCGCGGTTGCAGCGCGATCGTCTCGCTGTCCACCGCGTCCGCCGTGGCGTCGGGCCGGTGCAGCGCGCCGGTCACCGTCCAGCCCTGAAGAACGGAAGGTGCCGTGTCGTCGCACTTGCCGAGCCATAACACGTGCTGGGCGTATCCGATCCGGTCCACGGGCGTGACCGGACGTGGCGCGGGCGTCGTCGGCGTTACGCCACCCGGGGGCGGGCCCCATTTCGAGACCTGCTCTAGAATGTTGGCAATTTGCTGATCGATCTGGCTTCCGAAGGCACCGAGATCGCCGTTCATGACCGGCACGTAGGGTTCATCGACGTTCTCCCACTTGGCGAGCGTTCGCAAGCGCTGTTCCGCAGCGCGCAGGTCACCTTGGCGACTGGCTTCTTCTGTCATCAAGTGGATGGCAACAAGGCCGATCTTATGCGTATTCCATAGCTCGGTGGCCACGGTGCGGATCGTATGGGTCGTCCCAGCGTCATCGAGATGCGTCGGTCGCGGACTCGCATCGGTGATCATAATGACCCAGCGGCTCGTGAAGGGTGACCAGTCCATGCTGAGGGCATCAAGCAGCCCAGCGAGCGCATCTTCTGAGAAGCCTTCGGTAGGGCCGGTCGCAACTTCGATGGATTGCACTATGCTAGGGAAGGCGTCTTGATAGCTTTCCGAGTCAAGAGGCTTGTAAATTCTGCTACGATACTCGATTCCAGGCCCGAAGGACGGATCGTCCCTGTAACCGACGAGAGCGAAAGAGACCTCACCCTCCGTCACGCCTTCTTGAATCTGGCGCATGATCGTTTCGGTCGCGACCCGCGTCCGGTCGATGTAGTCTCGCATGGATGCCGTAGTATCGATTACGAAGACAACGCCGGCGCGCCGATCCGCTTGGCACGCCCCAGCCTGACCCGTCGGATTGAGCGGCGTGGCAGCCGTGCGGACGTAGAGACTGCGGCCCTGTCTCTCTACACCTTGCTGGAATTCAAGAACCGGCATCAGATAGAATTCCTGTTGCAGGTCCACGTACTGATCACCCTCAATGGCAGTGATGTCGTTTTCGAACCGCGTCATCTCATCGAGCCCGGTATTCTCTATCGTCTCGATCAGGTCGAGCGCCCGTTCGCGCACACCGTCGGCTCCATAAAACGCAGTGGCACCGGGCAAGGTGCCGAAGAACATCATCTTGAGCCGCTCAACCGGCACCTGCGAGACGAGAGACACATTGTTGGGCCACTCGATGGCGTCATCCGCTGCGATCCACCCCAAGGGCGAGCGTCCGGGCGGGCCGACCCGGAGGAACGCCTCGCCACCCTCAGTCCTCTCCTCGAAGATGTAATGCGTTGAGAACACCGTCGGCTCATCGACGACGACGTCCGACCCCGGGGTCGCGACGATCACGCTGCCGGGCTTCGAGACCACCCGTCGATAGAGGTTCAGGGGCTCGCCATCCTCGTCGACGATCCGCAGCGGTTCAGGGCCTTCGCGCAGTTCGGTGCCGGTCGCAAGGCCGGGTGTGAACAGTAGGGCGAGGCATCCGGCGGCAAGAAGGGTTGCGGTCGAAGTACGGCGCGCATGCGGCATGATCTCAATCCTTGCAAGTTTCGGTCAGGTTTCCGGCGGCTTGCACGATGGCCGCGCTCGGGGGTTCGGTCTCAGCCAGTCGCGCCGCCCAGGCCGCCACGGAAGCGCGGGCCTTAGCACCCCCCGCGCAAGCGTTTCTGTAATACTGGAAGGCCCTGCGGTGGTTTTGTGCGTCGAAGAGGCCCGGTTCGAAAGGGTCGGCCCCAAGGGCCTCCGCCGCGATCAGGGCGACGTCGGGCGACCCCTGCGCGACAAGCCCGTCGAGCAGCCGCCGAGCCGTCGCATAATGGCCCTCCTCCAGCGCGGCCCGGAAACACGCCTCGTCGGTCTCGCAAGCCGCCAGTGGCGGTGGCGGTGGCGGTGGCGGTGGCGGAGTTACGCAGGACTGAGAGGTCGGGTCAACATCGCAGGGAACCTTCGTCTTCTCGGTCCTATCGAACCACAGCGCAACGGAGACGATCAGGGCAATCGCAAGCACTCCGAGCACGAGCCAGATCCACCACGGCCAGCGGCGGCGCGGCGCGGGCTCCAGCGGATCCTCCTCCTCTTTTTCGAAGCCCGGGTTCCGGCCCTGCAGGCCCGGGCTGTCGCCCTCGTCTGCGCCAGAAACCTCGAAGACCGGGCGATCCTCGCCGCCCTGCTCCGCTTCGGGCCTCCGCCGCCCGCCCTCGTCGTCGCGCACCTGCAGGCTCTCGTGCGGGGCGGGTTCGGGGGGCCATGCGGTCACGCCGTTGAGGTCGGTGCCAGGGATGCGGATCTCGATATGCTCATAATCTTCGACATCGGCGAAGACCGCCGGATCGAAGGCCATGTACCGCGCATCAACCGACGTGTACCCCCCCGCGACGGGCAGGTCCTCGGCTGTGTCGGCCCAGCCCGTGGATGTCAGAAAGCGCGGCTCGAAACCCCGCATGACCGTCACCGACCGGGGCGGCTCTGCCGCGCCCTTCGGCAGGCGGATGACGACCCGGGGCAGCCCGCTTTCGGGGTCGGTGTGCTCGAATGCGGACCATGGCCTGTTCGACGCCATGTCAGGCGGCCTTGATGCGCTCGAGGATCGAGCCGAGCCGCGCGTTCTGTTCCACGTCGACCAGCCCGCCCTCGGAGGATCGCGCGTTCGTCTCCGTCATGAACGCAAGCGCCGCGAGCCAGTCCGTCATGAACCCGCTGCGCACATCTTGCATGTCGCGGCGCTTCTCGGCGAAGACGGGCAACCCGTTGCCGTCCATCGCGGTCCTGTTCGCGAAGAGCGGGGTCTCGGGGTTGGCAGGCAGGCGGACCGCGCCGCCGCATCCAAGATAGGAGACAAAATCGCCGATCATGACGCTCAGGGTCAGACTGACCTGATCGGCGTTGCGGGCGGAATCCTGGCTGAATTCCTCGATCTCGCTGACGCGCTGGTTGATCGCCCCGGGCATGTCGACGAGCATGGCGCCCCGTTCGATCTCGTCGCCGACGCGCTTGAAAAGCCGGCCCTCGAGCCCATAGGCCCCAGCAAGGGCCTCATTCGCGCTCTGCTGCGCCATCATCCGCGTCCATCGTTGCATCACGGCCTCGCCCACGCTGTCAGCGAAATGCTGCGAGACGACCGACCCGCCCGCATGGGTGCGGCGATACTCGACGTAGAGAGACCGCAGCATCTCCGCCCCGGGCTGGAATTCGTAGGCAAAGCGCGGCACGAGATCCTTGCGCCTCTCCAGCACCGCGATGGCCTCGCGAATGGTCGCGAGCCGCTCCTGCATCCGGGTCACGATGTCGCCGCTCTCGTAATAGGGGGCGAGGGTGGCGTTCAGCGCGGAGATCACAGTGTCTTTCGTGCGCGACAGCAACACGTGCTTGATGTCAGGATCTGCCTGCGCCTCCAGTTCCCGCGCGAGCAGCGTGACGCCGCCGTCATTCGGCGTCATCATTGCATCCCATTTCTGCGCCGGTTCGGCGAAGTACCGCCGCCCCTTGGCGGATGCGGCGAAGGCATCGCGGTAGGCATCCTTGCTCACGACCTTGTCGGGCCGCAGCTGCACTTCGCGCCACGGGGCGATCTCGGTACCGGACGGGGGAGCGATGTCCTCGATCTCGAAGAATTCGCTGAACTTCTTCCCATCAATGCTGCGCAGCAAGAACGCGTTATCGAAGGCCTCGCCGCTGGACCAGTTGGCAAAACCACTCATCTTCTCGAAGATGCTGAGCGCGTTATCGAATTTCAGTTCGCGATCCGCCCCGACAGATTCGTCGAGCAACAGGTCACTCCACGTCACCGCGAAAAACAGGCAAACCGGCCTGCCCGCGCGCTCCTCCGGCGTGGCTCCGTGGCTGCGATAAACCCAGTCTTCCACCAGTTCGGGGAAGTTCGAGCTCGATTGTTCGCACTTGTGACAGGCGATCAGAAAGTTGATGTCGTAATCCTCGGCGTAGCTGTCGAACATTACAGCGACCTTGCCGCGCAGGAAGGCCTCGCCGACCGGATGGGTCTCCTCGGTTGCCACGAACATGCTGTGGCGGTTCTTGTCCTCGCGCTTGCGGCACCCTGGGAAATCGAGCAGGTCCGTCGTCTCGAAGAACGACCACGGCGCCTCCTCAATGCGGAGCGTCATCTCCAGCGCGACCGCCGCAACGATGGGGCGCCGGAGTCTAGCATGGCGACCGCTGCGCGAGACGAGCGAGAGCAGCTCGCCCGACTGGTCGACAAGGCCGTTCTTCATGGTCAGCACGTGTAGGATCGTCTTGCCCTGAGTCCGATCGCGGATGGCGTCGAGCGGCGCGAACACGATCTCCTCGTTCCCGAGCGCGTCGATCGCAGATTTCAGCTCTAGGTAGACCTCCGTGAATTCCGACGTCTCGCCCCAGAGCGGCGCGAGCACATTCGCGCGTTGGGTGGATGTCAGGCGCGGAAGCAGCGTTGCGGCGCGATCCCAGTAATAGTCGCCAACCACGCCGCTGATCGGATGACGGCGGTTGCGGAAGGCCTTCTGGAAGTAATCGGCCAGTTCGAAAACGTCTTCGGAGGCGAAGGGATCGTCATTGCTCGGAGCGCCGCCCCCCGTGTCATGCGCATCGAAGATCGCGCGCAGATGCGCCTCGTCGATGTCGTTCACGGCGTCGCAGTTCAGATCGAACACGAAGGAATTGGCGAGGATCTTGATCGCCTCGACCTCGCTCATGATGCGCAATTGCACCGGGTAGCCGTCCGGAACCTCGAAATCCCGCAAGGTGAAGCGCGTGACGAGGCCGGTGGTCTCGCGCTGACCTTGGGGGTTGATCTCCGAGGTGAAGTTGAGCGAGACCGCGTCCTCCCCGCTGCCAAAGCGCACCCGCCCGAAGGCGCTGCCCTTCTCCGCATCGCGCGGGCGCAGGAAACCTCCGCTAAGGAACGACTTGCCATGCTGGCTGGGGCCAAAGATGCCGATAGACATCGGGCGCGCGGCAGCCCGCGCAAGCTTGCGCGCCTCGACCGTCTGTTTCTGGAGCGTGCGCGACAGGGTCTCCTGTCCGACGCCAAGCTGTTCGGCATTGTCCTCCGCCCAAGCCCATGCATCGGCGGCGGCAGTGCTCAGGCTGCCGCAGTCGCGGGCAAGATCCTCGTCCTTGTTACGCAGGGTCATTGTCGCTCCCTAGTTCAGAGGTTGTAAGGACGCCGCTGTCGAACCAGTAACCCGCATCAAGCTTGTCCACCGTGCGCGTCGTCTGGAGCGAGAGCCGGATGAAATTCGCGCAGGACTCTCCGCTCGCGTCGAGGGCATCCTCTAGCACTAGATCCTCCCGCGCGAGCTGGTCTTCTTCGGATTGCTTCCAGCGGTCGCCGATCGCCTCAGTCGCGTCGACATCATCGCTCTCGGGGTCGTTTTTGAATTCCAGCGTCGCAGTCACCGGCACGGGAATGTCGCGGGCCTTCTTCTCACTGACATAGCCCAGCCGGTAAAGTTGCGAGGTAACCCAACGTTCGATGGGAAGCTGACGATAGCCGAGATCTGTGTCCGATCCCATAGAGACCGGAAAGGACAGCGCGCCAGAATCGCGCTCGTAGGCGACGTTTCGCGCCGTGATACGCCCGCGCGGATCCATCTTGCCGATGTAGCGTGCCGTCGACTCCAGTTGAAGCTCGCGGCTCTGGAACCGGAAGCTCGCGAATTTCCCTTCGCATAGAAAGCACAGCAGCGCCCCCACGGCGGTCGTGGTCTTCCCGTCCCAGATACGCAGGTCGTCGCTACGGAAGGGATACCAGTTTCCGACCTGATAACCGTACATCGGCACGATGCGCGAAGGCGGCACCGGGGCACAGGCGCGTATGCGGTCGCGGATCGCGGGCATGGCGACCGGCCTGCCGCTCAGCAGCAGGACGTCGCAGTCATAGGCACGGACCACATCGCAGAAATCCTCAATGGTATGACCCAGCACGCTGGAAACCGCCCCGTCCATCGTTGGCACGTCGAGAGCGACGGGCGTATCGAGCACGGAAAACGCGATTTGCCGCTTCTGGCGCACGGACCCGTCCACGTAGCCGAGAATGGCATCGGAGACCGGGCGCTCGAGAAGTGCGCCGAGGGTCTGCGCCCCGTGACTTTCGGGGAAGCGTGCGTCGGTGGTCTCGTATTGCGCGAGCAAGGCGAGGCCCGCGGGCACGAGCACCTCGTTGACGAACAGCGCCCGGTTGACCTGAGCCACGCGCGTGGTGTCTGTCGTGTCGCCGCTGAAAAGTTCGTTGATCAGGTTCTGGGGCTTCTCGACACCCGCCTCGCTCATAGCGCGCATGATCTGCTTCAGAAGGCCATCCTCAATGATGCGTTTGAGCACATCGTCCCCGGCCTGCCTGAACCCCTCCCGGAACAGTTGTTTCGGGGTTATGATATCGTCGTTGATGCGGTGCTCAATAATCATGAGGTCGGTCGTCCCGCCCCCGAAATCGACCGATGCGATGCGCAACTTATCCTCGTCGTCCGTCCGGCTCAGCGCCTTGAACATGACGGCAGGCACCTCGCGGAACCGGTATTCGAGTTCGTTGTAGAGATAGACGAGCTGCGTACAGGTCGCTTCGTCGAATTCGAGCACGAGCTTTGGCTTCGGGTGCAGCCAGTCACGCTCGCTCCAGCCATAGGCAGTCCAGACCAGCATGACCGCGTCGCTGGCGAGCCTGCGCATGCGGCGCTGCTCGGCGATCGGTGTGGCGCTCGGCAGGGTCAGGAAGATCTGCGTCAGGCGGCGAGGTAGATCGGTATTCGCCCGGCGCTGCCGGTGGGAATACGCATTGATCTGCGTCAGCGCGTGGCAGATGACCTCCGCAAGCAATAGCGCGTAGAGCGAGCTTCTGGAATAGAGGATGTCGAGGGCAAGCCCCTCGTCATCACCCTCCCGGATCCGCTGGCCGTTCTGCTTCAGTTGCGACGAGATGGGCGAGCGAATGCGAGGCACGGGCTGGTCGATTGGCCGCCCGGCGCGGTTGTTGATCCAGCTTTGTGGGCGCGCTTTCGTGTCCCAGACATAGCGCTTCGGGCTCGACATACCGGAGACGCCGTCGCGCCCGTCCGTCAGCGACCGCAGCCATGCGGCCTCCGTCCCGGTGCGCACCGGCGACGGCCACCAGAACGCATCCTTGCCGCTCGACCGCCCAGATTTGCGACCGAGTTCCGGGTGCCCGAAGCTCGCGGGCTGGAATTCAACGCGGCTTTCGAACGGATCGTGGGTCAACTCGGCGGGATGGCTCAGGTTCCGCAGTTCCAGCCGGGCGGCCGGCTCGCCGATGGCGGGGTTGTCGTCGTCGAGGCTCTGCTCCACTAATATCCCGCAGGTGCGACTATTGCCGATATCGATGACGAGCGCCGCATCAATGATCTTGCCCCTGTCCGCCTGCGCATCGCCGTCGCCGATATCGCGCAGGCTCACGCGCGGGAATTTTAGCACCGATTGCAGGGTCTGGAGCAACGTGACGTAGGTGGTGAACGCCTCAGCAGACATCAGCGGTGCTTCGTCATCCTCGTCGCCGCCGCTGCGCCGCCGCTTGGCGGTCCTGTTGAATTCCCGCTCGATCCAAGCCCCCTGCCACTCGCCGATCGCGAAGCCGAGCTGGCGGTCGAAGGTTTCGACCCAGCAGAAGTTGATGTTGTCCATCACGTCGCGAGGTTCGGGCGCGGCGTAGGGACGATCCGCGCCGCGCGCTAGTATCTCGGTATCGAAGGCGAGCACGATGCGGTACCGGGCGTCGGGCGGCGCGTCCGCGGGAGGCGGCGAGACGTGAATGCGCGCCCAGTTGGTCGGGCCGTCGGGGCCATCGGGGTCATCGAGGTTGAAGAACGGCACTGGCAGCCAGCATCCCGCAAAGCGATCGATGGCGTGGGAGCCCCGGATCGCGTAGGCCTTCCCGGCATCGACATTGCGCGGCCCGCCAGGACGGAGCGAGCGCAGCAGCGGCTCGTCGTCACCCGTCCCCTCGGGCACCATCAGGCTAATCGACACCCTTCCGCGCTCTCCGTTTTGCGTGGAGGCCTGTTCATAAAACTGGAGCGAGACCTTGCGCACATCGTCCAGATCGACGGCGTAATCGAGAAACTGGAGGCCCGAATTGGGGATCAGCGTCACCTGCTCAACCGACAGGTCGATCAGCTTGGGGTGGTGAGGGTCGAGACGCATGTTCATAGACACGGGTATTCTCCTGCCTTGGTTGGGCGCATCAATCGAGGGTCAGCACGACGCCGTCCTCGGCCTCGGCATCGGGGGGAGCCGTCAGGGTGTAGGTGTCGAGCCGCGCCTCGTTGCGCACATGCAGCGAAACCTCCACCGGCGGGCCAGAGACGTCATCGCGGAACACGGTCGCGAAGACCGAGCGCCGGATGCCGTCGGGGTCGGGCAGGACGCAGATGCGCTCCAGGAACGGACTGGCCTCGGCCCCCTCGTTCCAGATGTCAAAGACGGCGTTACACCCTTGCGGACTGTAGGCATCGACGATCACATCCTCGGAAAGGTCCTCGCCCGCGCCCTCCTCCGGGCAATAGAGCCGCAGATCGACGTTCGCGGGCGCATCCCAAGAGGCGATCACCTCGATCCCGGGGCAGAGTTCGCCACCCGCCGCGCGGATGCGGTCGTTGAGCGTGCGGTGCAGCTTGGTCGTCTCTACACGGGCCGAGATCACCGGCGGCGGGGGCGGCGGGTTGAACGGCACAACCCTGTCGATACCCGGGCTGCGCGCGTGAACCGGCGCGTTCGCCGCACAGAGCGGCACCGTCAGCGAGGCTTCGGTGAGATATGCGAGCCGCGACTCCAGCGCCGCTGTCTCCCGCACCAGCAAGGCCATTCCGGCGGGCACCCGAGCCGTGCGCGCGGCGCAGTAGCTCGCCTCTAGCGGGGTGCCGGCGAAGAGCGAACACCCGTCGACCAGATCGACGAAGATGACGCCCGACATCACCGCGAAGGCCGTCCAGAGCGGCCATTCCCAGGGGAACCGGCGACGGGTGCCGGACACGACCGGGGTGGGTGTCTCCTCGGACTGCATGTGCCTGGGTGGGACCGTGACCTCGATGGTCCCCTCCTGCGCGGGCGCGCGGTTGGTGCGCGCGCCCCACGTGATCAGGACGGGAGCCCCCCCGACGCTGAAAAGCGACCCCTCCAGATGCTCCTTGGGAATGGCGAGCGCCGCCTCGAGCAGGCCGCCCGCCTGCGCGCGCCGTCCGTTGACCGTGTCGGCGCGGGCCTCGCGAGCGATTTCGGTCAGCCGCGCGAGGTTTGACCGAGCCTTCTGCAAGATATCGCGCTTCCCGTGTCGGTCAAGCGCGGCGTAGGATACCGGGTCTCCATGCCCCAGCGCGTACCACTCGTAATCTTTGTCGCCGAACGCTACGGGCTCGGCCAGCAAGGCTTCGAGACCGCTATCGCCGGGCCCGGCCTCGCGGGCGATGAATGCGACCAGATCGTCCCAGTATTCGATCGGCGAGTAGTTCCGATAGCCTGTCTGGAATAGCGGGCCGTAAGACTTCCGCGTCAGATATGTCCTAGAGCCGTCGCGCAGCACGCTCATCAGCCCTCCCCGGGCAGCGCATCGGTCGAGATGCCGGGCGCATCCAGCCCTTGGTCACGGAAGAAGGCGCTCACGGTCTCGACCGTCTGGGCCTTTGCGATCGGGCGGGAGAGGGCGGCGCCCGCCTCCGTGTCGTCGGTCGCGCCCGCTTGGAGGACGGTGTTGACCCCCACGACCCGGCCGCAGATATCCACCACAGGCCCGCCCGAATTCCCTCGATCGGTATAGGCAGTGTGATAGATCCACGTCCCGTCGCCGCCCTCGTTCTGCTTGACCACCACCTGGCCGCTGTCAATGACAGGCTGCTTGGCGGGCGGCGAGGCGGACGGATCGGTAAGGCTGGCCACAAAGGCTGGATCAGCCTTCACAATGTGCCCCGGAAACCCGACCGCGCGGATCCGCGCGCCGCGGTCGACCTCGGCGAAGGTCAGGATGGAGACGTCACTAGCCGGCACGGGCACCGATAGGACGGCGAGGTCGATATCACCGGGCCTCCGCGTATCGCTGATGGAGACGACACTGGCTGCGACCGCTCCGAATTCCAGCCCGTAGACTTGGATGCGCGTGCGCGATCCGATCACCCCGACGACATGTGCATTAGTGAGGACGATGCCGGGGCGGATGAAGAAGCCAGTGCCGATGCCCCGAATCGTGTCGCCCTCGATGCGGGTGATGAGGACTGTCGCCCGGTCGACCAGCGCTTCCACCGTCAGGTCTCCCTCCGCGGCCCCGGCACAGGCCTCAGTGATTGCCGGGGGAGCGCTCGGCAAGGCCGCGACGGCCTGCGGCGAGACCGGAAAGCCATCCCGCGAGAGGAACTGCCCATCGGCCACGCACATTCCCTCGTCCAACGCGGTCTCGAGTTCCTCGATCTGGGTCTGCAGTTGCGCGATGCGAGCCTGCTGGATAGCGGGCAGTCCATCCGTCTGCTCCGGCGGGTTCAAAGTGTCGGGATAGCCGAGAAGACCAGGTACCAGCGTGATCCCGGCAAGGACGATCGCGGCAAGGGCACAGGCCACCAGCGGGGCCATATAGCGGCGCGGGCGATCCGAAGGGGGTGTTGTCATGCGCAGCATTCTCCTAGTCAGTTGCTTTTACGCACGATCGAGAGGGCAATCGAGCGGACTTTCTCCAGATCGTCGCTCTGCACCGCCTGCCCGCCGGTTTCTCGGGCGATGCAGCGCAGCGTCTCGAGCTTCACATCAAGTGTTACGACATGGATATAGACGTAGGGGAGCGCCTGCTTTATGCGCCGTGCAGCGTTGCAAATCACAACGGGTTCGTTGTTGCCGCAATTATCTTCCCCGTCAGCGAAGAGCAGCACGTTTACGGCTGTCTCCAGCGTAAGGCCCGCGCCGGGGGCGATGATCGCCTCGACCCGCGAAATGGAGCGCATGAGCGGCGAACCGGCAGCGTTCATCTCGTCACCCAGCACCTCGGCAGTGCTGCGCTCTCCGCTCGGAAACAAGCGCACGGGGTCGGTGGTACAGGTATCGTAGCGCCACAGGCTGATCGGCACAGCCTCGCTCGTACGCTCTAACAGCGGGCGCAGCGTCTCGCGCGCGATCTCGATCGGCACTGGCTCACCGACATTTTGCTCCATCGCCCGAGCGAAGGCCGCGTCCCTCTCGCGCTCGAGCGCTGCCCGATTCGGGTGGTTCGGGTTTGCGTTTAGCAGTTCCACGATGGTATAAGCTTCATCGGCCACTGGGCGCGCCTTCTCGGACCATTTCATGCTACCCGACGTATCGAGCAGCACTACCACCTCGGAGGCCTGCTGGATCTCGGGCTGGACGGTGATGGTGTCGTCACACGGCGCGAGGAGCGCCGCTCGCGCACGAAGATCAAGTAAACGCCCCTCCATAGCAGCCGTCTCAAGAAATAGATTCGTCGAAAGTCCCGATATGGGACATCTTTCGACTATTTTTCCGATGCCTGGAAGGTATAAGGTACAGGCATACAAACCAATCCATGCCAAAACGGCAATAATAGCAGCGAATACACACCACAGTACATTATGAAGCGACTGTAAAATTTTTTGATTCCAGGAACATGAACGGTTGACGACCCCTTCAAAGTGTTAAAAAAATATATCTATGTCGAGGAATTTCCTCGCGCCGCGAACACTTTTCGACCAGGTTCCGGCATCTCACCCCGTGGTCGATAAAACCGGAGGTTATTTCCGTGACGGTTCGTAGATTTTTGATGCTCACCGCCCTCTCGGCCACCGTCCTCACCGGATGCAAGACCACCGGAGGTCCTCTTGGCGGAATGTCGCAAGCGGCGGGTGGTCTGGGAGAGCAGATTATCGGTACGGTCACGAACAGCCTGCCCGGCAACGTCCTCGGCGGCACGGCTGCAGGCAGCTTGCCCGCTGGCATTCCCTCGCAGGCTTTTGGCACCCTCCAGCAGCAGGCTGGCCAGGCCGTTGCCTCGGCAGCGCGTAGCATCTCCGAAGGCCAAGCTAAGCGCACTGCGGAGCAGAATCTCGAGGTCTATTCCGGCGAGAACCGCACGGGCTCCTACATCATACAAGGCAGTATCTACGGCGCGCTAACGGGTGCGGTTGCAGGATGCGGTGTCAACATGGCGCAGAGGAAGAACTGCACGAACGGGCTCGTAAAATACGCGCTCGGCGGGGCGGCGATAGGCGGGCTCGGCGGCTACCTCGTTGCTAACGGCGAGGAACGCGCCCGCAAGCGCACGGTAGAGCTGAATTCTGATATCCAGAGAGCTGAGGTTGCCCTCGCCGAGGCCACTCTCGCTCTTGACGGCGCAACAGTTTTGACTGAGCAGCACCGGCAGCGTATCGCGCAGTTGCGCTCCGACATTGCGCGCGGACAGAACGTTCAGACCGATCTCGACCGCGAGCTGATTGATGCGCGCGGCAATCTGGAATCGATGCGCAGCGCCCGGTTCAAGCTCGCGAACGATCTGACTACCCTCCGACAGCAACGATCCACCGCCGTCTTCACCGACGACACCGAGCGTCAGACCTACAACCAGGCCGTACAGGAACTTGCCCGGCAGACTACCGACCTCGACACCGAGATCGGGAAGCTCGCGGCGGCGGTCGGCGATGCGGAGCGACAATTCGGATGAGTGTACGCCTGCTCCGGATCGCGACGGCTTTTTCGGCGATCGGCATTCTCGCGGGCTGCGCATCGCAGAACTGCGATCCGCAGCTCTCCCGCTCAATGCTGCAGGCGGCAGGGTGCCTAGGCAGCGGCGGCACGCAGGCGAGTGTCGATGCGCTGGAAGTACAGCGTGACCAAACGCGCGCTACCGCCGAAATCCGCCAGCTGGAAGCGAGAGCCCAGCAGCGCGAGGCAGCGGCGGCAGCGTTGGAGATGGCGGCACTCGAAGGGCGGCTGCTGCGCGTCGAACAGGAGATTTCCGATGTTTCGCGCTCGATCACGAGTGTTGCGGCGCAGACCCAAAGTCAGGCCAATCGCATCGGCCAATTGAATTTTGAGATCGCCCAGTCACAAAGCGAGATCGCCCTTGCCAAACGGCTTGCTGACGAACAGCGGCGGCAGAACGCCGTCGACGCTGCGAATTCCCGGAGACAGATCCAGCTCCTCGAACAGGGTATTGCGGACCGGAAGACGAAGATCGTCGCGATAAAGGCAGCGCTCGACGCGGAACTGGCGACGTTCCAGCCACCCGCGTCCAACAGCAACAGCGGGTGGGACTGGTAGCAGGCGTTTCAGGCGAGAGCAGAAGCACTTTGCCCCGACCCTGCGGCGGGCGGTGAAATACCCGGCCCAGAGCCGGAACAGCATCCTGTCGGGGTGTTACGTCACCCTCGTCAGAAGCGGGGGCCGGGCGGGCGCAGGACCGGAACATTGGTGCCCTTCCCGCCAGACCCTTTCGACCCCCCTGCGCTGCCCGCAGCAGATTTGAACCGGTTTCTGATCGAGCGCACACCGAGCGCCGCGCGGTTCATATTCTTGGTCAGATACTGGGGCGGCTTTCCGCCGGTAGCGGTCTTGGCAAAGGATGTCGGCCTCTTTCCGGTCATATGGCCAATTGCCGACCGGGTCCTCTGCGGCGGTGTCGCGCGGCGGAATGCGTTGACGGCGGTCCCCTTCGGCATCCGTGCTCTCGGGTTTGCACGGTTAAAGGCTTTGACGGCTCTGCCTTTGCCCCTTGATGCCGCGTTGAAGGAATAGCTGGTGCGCCCGCGCTGCTTTCTGCTGGCGCTTCGGAACCTCTGGCTGAGCTTGGAGCGACTCTTGATCGCGTTCTTGCGCACTCCGGGCCGGGCGGCACGGTTGAAACGCGGTTTCATTCCCTGGGCAGCACTGTTGAAGGCCTTCGCAGGCCGTCCTCCCTTGGTGAGATGCAGCAGCCCCGGCATCGCCTTATGGACCACAGCGCGAGGTTCCGTGTCGAAAAGCGAGGGCAGCGCGATCGCATGGGCCTTGTCACCACAGGCAATGACAAGGAGACCAAGAAAGAAGATGAAAAGCGTTCTCATTTCTGCGGATCTCCGGATTGCACTTGTACACGTATTATAGCACACTGCTCGTGCCAATGCACGGGCCCCGTTCTTCTGCGCAGTTGGCCCCATCGCGATGATGCGCAAAGATTTGTGCAGGTAGAGTCACCGGCTTCGTCTCGAACCGTGCAAGACATTTCGAAACATGGATCATGCAGGAGTGATTTTCTTGAAAACAACGATGTCTGCACTGTGTATTTCGGCCGCTTCTCTTATCATGGCGGTGCTAGTACAATCCGAGGAAGCAGTAGCGCAACAGACCATTGATGCCTGCATTACCGGTGTCGACCGCCTTGCCCCGGGAGCCGGAGAGCCCGGCGCTCCACATCCTGACGTATCTACTGCGTCGGAGGTCGCCATTTCCTGCGAATCCGCCGAGCAGAGCGCCGCGTCCTCGGTCGCAATCCGCCTTGCGACGGCTCAGGCGCTGATCTGGGCCGGGCGGCAGGATGCCGCGCTCGTGCGGTTGGAGCAGAGCATCGACCAAGACACGGAGGCGGCAGAGCTTTCCGCAGGACTCTGCGCCACGGGCCTCGGCTCGGCGCGGGTTCAGGAGACGACATGCGGATGGCTGCTTACCTATCCACCTGAGAAAACCGCCCTTACTTGGGCCGCTGCGGAAAGGCTGCTGTCGGATGGTCACGGTGAATGGGGTCTGGGAGCTGCGAACATCGCCGCCCAAGCCGGACAAGCCGAGGCCCTAGCCTTCTCTACCGACCTCTGCGCGCGGTTCGATATGGATGACCCTGACGCCATCGCGACCGCCCATCCCGCCTTCGAAAGCATGGACGGTGCCTATATCGGAGCCATCAGCTGCGAAGGAGCCTATATTGGGGCGGCGGACATGTCTCCGGAGGTTCTGGAGGCAGGGCTCTCCTACGCCGCCGCGATGACATTCTTCGATGATTACCAGATCGTCGCCGGAGTGCTCTTGGAGATCGCGGAAACCGGCGAACCAGGACTCGCCGAGCGCGCGGTCGCAGCTGCCATCGGTCTCTGCGGAGCCTTTGCAGGCGCCCCTGACGATCCGGCGATCGAGAATGGTGTTCCCGACGATGAAGTCATCATTGATCGCGCGAAGCCGGTCTGCGAAGTCGCGGCCTACACGGCGCCAGCGGAGGCATCGATGCACTATGCTCTAGCCCGGATATATACCTTTGCCGGCGAGGACGAGTCCGCCGATCAGGCCTTCGAGGAGGCAGCCCGACTTGGCCATCCGCTCGCCAAGTCAGCGATGGTGACAAACCCAATTTCCGGCGGTACAAGCCCGCTGCTGACGAGCACCGGCATGCTCGACACCACCCAGTTCAGCCAGCCGGAAATTATTCGAGCGCTCTATGATGGCAATTTTGGGATTCTGGACCGCAATCGTCTGCAATCCCTGATATATATTGAAAGCCTCGCGGAGGCACTAGATGCGGACATGGCGCTGTTTCTCGGTTTTGAGTTCGAGATCGAGAAGGATCCGGGGCTTCTACCGATTCTCAAGAAGCGGCTGGCGACTGATCCCGAGCATAAGATGGGCCTTGCAGGGCTGGCGGTCGGCGGCACCCTTGAGGGTTTTCGGCGTGGAGCCGAGGAGCTGATGCGCCAGCAGCGCTCTGGCAGCGGCCTGTTCAGCGGTGACCTTGTTGGTATATTGACGGGGACCGTAACCTTGAGCACAGAAAGTCAGGCAGGCACTATGACTTACACAACCCAGATGAACGTTATAAAGCGCGCTGCTATGCGCGACGCAAAGGTACTTTTCCAGAGTTACCAAAACAACCCAACCGTCTTCCGCGGCGTGTACAAAGGGCTGAAGGATTATACGTACCGTTAAGGTTGATCCCGGCTCTGTTGCATAAATATCTTTGAGGCGGATTTCCTCTTACGTTTTCTGACTTCATGATTTCACGACGGCGACAGTTTTGGGGATTCCAAGCGCGGTGAATCTGTTGAGGCATCAGCGCGGATTTGCAATTCTACGACCTGTCGGTCCAAATCGCGAGCCATGATACCGTCTCCGAGCAGCTTGACGCAGTGCATTTTGGTCTTCACGCGGGATCGCCGATGATAGCCGGTCAACCGCTTCCACAACGCGCGCCCGAAGCGCTTGCAAGCACGCAGGGCTTCATTCATGACGATAGCCCCTTCGGTGTCAGGCTTCCACGGCCTGGCGTTTTTACGGGCGGTATGATCGCAGCGGCCCCGCGTTTTGCGATGGTGTCATGACACTTGCGAGTGTCATACGCGCCATCTGCCGTCACGGTGGCGATGTCCTCGCCGGGCGGAATTTGCGACAACAGTTCTGGAAGCATGGGGGCGTCGCCGACCCCTGCGCCCGTGACCTCGACAGCCCTGATTTCCAGCGTTTCTTCGTTGACCGCAATATGTAGCTTTCTCCATTAGCGGCGTTTGGAAGGGCCATGCTTGCGGGCATGCCATTCGCCGTCACCCTCCACTTTGATCCCAGTACTGTCGGATCTATCGCAACAAAGGAACATGGCGCGACATTCGGCTGACACCGTGCCGAATGGATCGCCGCGCTCCTGTCAGAAACCGCCGTCCGAAAGCAGGGATGCGTTCAAAACCCTATTTCGCTATATTTTGGACGGGCATAACCACTCTGTACGAAATCGTGCCTTTCTGGGCAGACAATCAACTCTTTAGCGTCTGGGCGAGCGGTTGGCTCGTCAAATCCTCCCCCCCCTGAAATCAGTCGCGTGAAAAGCCATCCGAACGGGAGAGCCAGAATCCCTGAAAACAAAGTTACATCAAGACCGTACGCAATCCGCTATGTCGCCCGATGTTCCTTGGTTGGGATGAACCCATGTCTTGCTGTCCGGCATAACGGTCGGAAATCCACACCTCGGGCCGGTGCTTGCCGAGAATGGTTTCAGCTACCGCCTTGCCTCTGCTGGGCGCGATCTCGTGGTAGACGGCCTTGTCAGAGACGAAAGTCCAGTGCCAATGGAGCTTGCCGTTGATCCGGGTCGTCGTTTCGTCGGAGGCGATGACCTGCGCATCCTGCAACGCGGCCTTGATCACCTGCCGAGTTTTCTCCAGTGGAGCGAGACTGCGGGAAAAAGCGTTGGCAATCGCGCCCTCGGAAATCGCCAATCCGAACATTTCCTGCATCAGCCGGGCCAGCCGCTCGTAGCTGACATGATGACTGTGATGCAGGTAGAGCAGGAAGGCGTGGATGCCCGGCCCGAAGGGCGTCCCCGGCGGCATCGTTTCGGGCGGGGTGGCCTTGAAGCGCCGCTTGCATCCCGAGCATCGCTCGCCGCAAAGCTCGATCCGCGTCACATGCGGGGCAACGGGCGGGATGTCGATGTGGTCGTAGCGATGGCGCACACCCTGACACTGATCGGAAACATCGGCCCCGCAATGCGGGCACGCCGATGCCGTGATCCGTTGCGTCTCGTCCGGTTTAGCCGTAAGGCCCCGCGACGTACCGGGGCGCGAGGGGCGCGGCTTCTTCTTGCCGGACTTGCCCTTGCCCGAACCCGACTTCCCACCAAAATCGCTCGATGGGGGAAGGTGCGAATTCTTCGATGTTTTCCGGGGCTTTCCATGACTGGCCTCCAGTGCAGCAATCCGCGGTTGCTGATCTGCAATCACAGACGCCTGACGATCAATCAGCGCAGACTGGTCGCTCAAAAGCGCGTCTTTCTCAGCGTCGCTCAGTCGGTATCGAAAAGAAGGAGCCATCCATATCTTGACTCACATTCAGATCAAACCGGCAACACTTTTCTGCCAACCACCTGAGCAGTTACCAGTTCGAAGCTGCGACCACTGTTTCGACCGGGTGCTATGGCACGGCGCGCCAGCGCCGAGGGGGCAGGGGTGGGCGCAGACCCGTAAAGGTCTAAAACAAGAACTCTCGATGCGCCTCCCTTTCGGGGCGCGTCGATCCGCCTGGCTCGCCGCCTTCGGCGAGAGGGTGGTGGGCGGGCATCGCCCCCCTTGTACGGGGGCGATCAATATTCTTCCGGC
>JAULKR010169560.1:0-23395 GCA_032356305.1 Prasiola linearis
ACCGACACCAGCTTCACCGCCATGATCCAGATCACCGCATCGATTATCGCAATGCGGTGAACATCAACACACCCTAGAGGAAAGTCGCCCCGTCGACTGCGGCATCGATTAGGACGAGGGCGTCCGCCTTCTGGCCCGGCTGGGGCACCACCTCCAGAGCGACACGCAGAGTGACAGGGGCGGTATCGGGATTTGTGTTCACGCTATTCTTGAGGCTCACCTGCAACGGCGCATTCTGCAGGGAAACCCGGAGGGCAGCGGGCTTGAAGTCGGTATAGAACAGGGCAAACATCGCAGGGTCCAGATCGGGCTCGTCCAGCAGCGTCTCGATCACGCCCGTGCTGCGGGCTAGCGCAATCCCGAAATGCGGCAGGTGAAATGGGTTGAGCGGGTAGGGGCGAAACCGAATGTGCAACGGCACTCCTTCCCCCGACATGCGAACGATGGCAATCTCGCAGGAGTCATCCGCCACACGGCGAAACACCGCCAACACTGGGTAACGCACGACCGGCAACAGCAGATTTTCGGGCTTGCCGCCGTTTTTGAGAATGGCGGCATCATGCCGGGCCAGCGCCGCACCGCCCCGAGCCACGGCAAGCTTGGTCCCGGTCAGGTCCGTACTCGCCCGGTCCTTCCCGGCGAGAATCGCAGTCATGCCTGTCAGTCGCGCAATGTCACACACAACCCGCGTCAACGCAGGAAACAGCAGACCACGGCCACTCATGACCAGATTGTCCATGCCCGAAGAGGCGCTGGCCCTGACCATGACGCGCAGGCGATCAACACAGTCCTTTACCGAAGGCTGCTGCACGAGCCATTCCAAAGGCAAATGCAGGTCTCGCCCGCCACCACCCGCATCGGCGATGAAGGGCACGCTGGCCTTTTCGGTACTGGCGAGATCATCGGCACTGCCCGCGGCCAGCCGGATGCGCAGCGCCTCACCATTCGTCATGCCATCCGCCAGCGCATCAAGGGGGTCCATCCCCCGGTTCCGGGTCAGAAGCCTGCCTGTCAAGTCGCGCTTTCCTGCCTCGATGGCATCGCGCAGATCGATGCGCAGCGCATCCCTGCCCGCCCCCTGGAAGCAGTCATCTCGGAGAATGTCCAAGTCGCGGCTACCTGTCCTGCTCAACGCATCTGTCATGCCGCACAACACGTCCAGAGCGCAATCGAACAGCGCCTTGTCGAGGTCGGTCCCGCCGAAGCGAATGCCCACATGATCGCCGATGGTCCAGCCAGTGATGGTCCCGTTCCCATCGCGGGTGATGGCATCGACACAGACGGCATCGAAGGTAGAATGTCCCATATCGATCACGCATAGACGTGCGATATCGGGCCGCTCCTGCGCAATGCCATATGCCACGCAGAGCGGTTCCCCGACTGCCACGATCGCATCGGAAGGCCTGCTCCACCCCTCTGGCACATCTCCAAAAGCCGAGGCAGCCAAGGCCTCCGCGGCCTTTTCGTAGGATTCGTGCGCCGCCATCGGTAGTCCGACGGGTTGCGTAAGGACAAGCTGGGTCCGCTCCCACAGAGCCTGCTTTTCCAAGGAGGGCAAGGTGTCGATCCGCTTACGGATAGTCCGGCCCAGATCGGTAAATGCGGAAGACACCACAACGTTCAGGTCAGGATTCGATTGCCTCTCAAATTCTCCGTGGACATCGAAAAGACGCGTCTGGCCCGCGATCCTGGCTTTCACTATCGTGCCGGTCCGCCTGTTCTGCCCACAGATCAGGCTCTTGAGTGGGTCAATGCGGAACGGTTCGCCTTTCGCCTTGTCGTTCTTGCCCTCGCCAAATTGCGCATCCAGCAGATTTCCAGGGCGTTTGCCGATCCATTTGCTAGTCCGGCGGCTCTCAAAACTCGCACGCGCAACCGCCGGGGCAAGAAAGACATCCGCATTGCCTAGGGCGTGTTCATCCCCATTACCCCCGGTATCCTTTGAAGACAGGTCCAGCATAACGGTCGCCCCGGCGGGGGCAAGATCGCACCACAGGGCGACATTGTGCCGTCCTCCCATATCCACGACGAGCGCGTGGTCATACCCGGACTCCTTGCGAGACCTGATGTTGGGTTGCACCGGGACAGGCAGTTGCGGCACACTCGGCACAGAAGGCAGCAGAATTTGCGGGGCGGGCCGCAAGCTTTCCAGCAGATCGCGGTCGAGGGAGATCAGGATCGATGCGGGAAGGATACCAGCATCCATGCCGTCTCGTGGAACGAGTCTGATAAGAAAGAGCGGATCCTTGCCTTGCTCGCAACCACGCGCCAAGGCATCGTCAATGAAGGCAAGCTTGTTCCGCCCTTCTTTCGCGTTCGCCCATTCCACGACAAGGGTGCCATCCCTGACAGTGGCCCCGTTATCGAGCGAGATCAGATCATCCTTGACAAACTGGCCGAGCGACTTGTCCACGACATCCCTCTGGCCCGTATCCTCGGTTTTTTCGAGATAGACGAGCGAGATGCTTTCCGCCGCGAAACCGTCGAGGGTGTCCTTCGTGCCCGGCAGGGTCACCGTGCACAGGGCCAATGATCCGCCTTGCGCACCGTCGCGCTGAAACCGATCCGCCGCCTCCACGTTGCGGGGTTGCAGCGCCCGCTCGGACATTTTCCATTTGATCGCTTCATCGAAGACATACCTGACCACGTCGTTGCTCCGCACCGACATTGTGCCACCGGATGTGCGGGTAGTCTGACCCGTCGAAACCGCCCCTTCAATGCGCGGACAGACAAAACCATGATCCCGCGCCTCTTCCATGAGGCGCATTTTAGAGCGCTTGAGATTCGTTATCCGGTGCAGGAGCGAAAGCGGGTCCGCCCCAATGCGTTTCGGGCGTTCAAACTCTTCAGACGCTCCCGCAAAACTCACGAATTCCAGGACGGGGTATCCCGCCGGCAGCACGTACTGAAACTTCAGATCGCCCGCATTCGCCATTCCGAAAACCACCCCTGATCGTATCTGCACGGACCATGAATGGAAGCGTGGCAAGTATTTTGCAACCCCCGCGCTGCAATCAGGCGCAGCGCACACCCCCGGCCATAGCGGATGGCTGCTGCACGGATGGTATGCGGCGTCGAGCTTCGGGGTGCAGCAACCTGCGCACCATGCCACCCTGACCCCCGGCGCGTGTGGCTGCTGCGTGGATGGCGGGAACGGTGGTGTCCGGGAAGAACCAGCTTTCGCGCCGAGCGGCATCAGTTGTCCAGACCCCCCGCGACAGCAGATCGAGCGTGGCGGCGGATGCGCGGGCCATCAGCGCGGCGACGGGGGGGCGTGCCTCGCGGCGCAGGGCTTCCTGGACCATGCTGCCCCGTGCGCAGGCACCCAAGGCTTCCAGCGCCATGACCATATCGGCATCCGCCCCCACGCGGCTGTCAGGGCGCTCCAGCCGGTCGATACCGCGGACGAGGCTGTCGGCTCCAGTTGCCTGTGCGGCTTGGCGCAGCGCGGTCCGTGGACAGGCACCCGTTGCAACGGCAGCGGCGGCATCGGTGGCGGCGGCCTTGGCGGGGGCGTCGAGAATACCGCCCTGCCGACCGAGAAATCCCTGGAAGCCCGCCTCCACAACCGTGCAGTCGATCCCCCAGAGGCCCGTCTTCGCAGCCCGGACCCCCGGTTCGAGCGTGCCGAGGAGTGCCGCAAAATCAGCCTCCGCGCCCCCGGTTGCAGGATGACCCTCCACAGAGAGCCGCACGGGGCCTAGGCGCTCTATCACATCCCCCGTCCGCCGCATCCCGTATTCCCGTGCCAGCCGCAGCGCGGGGGCCAGAAGGCGCGGGGCGTGATTCTCCCAGTCCTGACGGGCCACAGAGACCAGCACGGTTCCCATCACCCCGTCTTCGGGATCGGCGGGCGCTTGGTCATCGGGTGTCACGACCCGGTAGAGAATGATCCTGACATCGGCCCCGTCCGGTGAGGGCTGAACCGAAACGGCTCCATGGTGCAGCGCCTCGCGCTCGAAATGGGCCGCACGGGCATAGGCACCGACCGGCAGGGCGGCCCGCATGAAAGCACGATCATCGGGATCGGTGGCCGCCACGAAAGCCCGTTCCGTGGGAGCGAGCGAGTGTATCCTGACCCCGCATACACAGACACGAACCTGAAATGAAACATCTTCAGCGGCATTCATGCCCTATACCTGACCTATTATGGCACAATCCACAAACGGATTCGAAGGCTATCAGCATACTGAATAAACCGTTTAAGATGTCCTACCATCTCCGCGGGATGCGGTATTTCCCTCGGCTTTCGCAGAAAATACATAAGATCCAACGTATCGGGCGGCATTATGATTCTATCATGACTCCGATTGGAGGTATTTCTCAGGCGGGCGGGGTACATTCTACCCCGGGTCGAACCGCGCTAACACGTTCGGTATCCGCCGCCCTCGCGCCGGGTGCGCGGCGTTCGAGGAGGCCGATACCGAACAGGTTTCCAAGGCCCAGATCGGGCAGGTGGCTGTACCCGATGTGACAGCGGCAAGCGTTGGCGGAGCAGGGCCGGGGCCGCAGGGCGGTATCGTAGATATTACCGATGGGCTCGAACAGGAAATAGCACCGCCGCGCCCTTCCGTTGGCCTTCACCGAGATCATCGTCGACCCCGCCGCGCAATCCCTGCTTTTTGTATCGAATACGCGGGCATTCAGTACGAAAAGCGGGTCGATGCTTTCTAGAAACGCACTGTCGGCGGCGGCATAATAATCCGGTTCGCGCTTGTAGGCGTTCACCTACAGGTAGGCGGCATCGAGCAGATCGGCGCGCAGGGCTTCGATCTTGCCGAAATGCTCCTTCAGGCCCACCACGCCAACCGAATACCGCTCACCCATCTCCTCCAGCACGTGGATCTTGGCCGCGAAGCCCGCGCAGTCGATATCGCCGGGATGATAGGTGGTCCAGAACGTCGCCGCAGCACGGTCGCATTTCCCGACCCAGCGGAAGGAGCAGGACAGGTTGGTCTGGATCGCGATGGTCGGGGTGTTGGACGCATGGAACAGGCGGATGATCGCATCGCGGTAGTATCAGCGGATCAGCGCCTCGCCCCACGGCGTGATCAAGATCGGAACCGGATGGGGTCGCGCCGTGACCCAGCCCTCGAACCGCTCCAATGCTGCGCGGTCGGCGGCGAGTGCCGCGCGGCTGTCGGTGGTCTTGGCAAAGGGGCAATACGGGCAGCCGTAGCTGCAGCTTTCGAGCGATCCGCGCCAGAGGACGGTAATGGGCGTGCTCATGCGACCTCGAACGCATCCATGCGGCCCAGTGAAATGCTCCGAATAAAGGTACGGGCCGACTCCAACCATTCCAGCCCCACCACCGTTGGCACCAGATGCGTTGTATTCCGCGCCAGATAACTCGCCTCCAGCAGATACCCGAGTGCGAGCAGGGTTTCCAGAGGCCCGGCCCCGATCAACTGGATAAAGAGGGCGATGTCCAGCCCGGCGCGGTTGAGAATCGACTTCATCGCGTACCGCCGTACGGCATCGCCCTCGCCCGGATCGCAACCCTGATGCGCATGGGCGAACGCATCCCGGTCCTCGTTGCAATAGGCTCCGATGATCGACAGGACACCCCGGCGCAGAACGGCAAAATCGCGCAAATAATGCGTGTCGGCGGTATAGCTGCGTGCGCCTACTCCCAGATCGATCATGCCGTCTTCCTAACAGGTGTATTCGAACTGGCGCGACACCGTGCTCATGCGGCGGAAATGGCGCATCGACACCTGCTCGTAGCCCCGCGCGGCCTGATAATCCCGCCCCGCGCGGTAGTAGAGTGATCCGCTGCACATCCCACACATCCGCCCGGCCATCCGGCGACAACAGCGCCACCAGCGCCCGCACGGCGGCCCGGACCGACAGGAACAGCGGCAGCAGATATAGACCCGCATAATCGCGCGTCGCGCTCAGATATCGGCTCAGCACGATGGTGGCCGCCTGCTTCAGCTCGCGATCGAGCAGGTCCATTAGCACGAAGGCCAGATCATAGAGGACATCGACGATCGAGAGATGAGGATCAAACTCAATAGCGTCGAACAGGCGCATGGCCCCGGCCTCCGCAAGGTCGCTTCCGCTCGATCGGTCCAGTCCGCCACGGCCCACACGGTGGCGGGGTCCATGGTCTGCGCTCCCAGATTGACCACCAAGACCCGGACGGTATGCGTAAAGAACCCTGCGCGCTCGTGATAGTCGACCGGTGGGGCGGACAGTGCAGCGCCGCTATTGCATCGGCGAGGCCCAGAACCCAATCAACCGTCAGGGCGCCGCGTCGGGCGAGACGGTCGAACAACAGCGATCCGTCGAACAGCACCATCCTAACCAGCCATTCGACGGCCTCGCCCATGCCGTCCAGTGCAAAGAGCGCTTTCGCCCCCAGCGCGGCCGGCTTGACGGGGAGGACATCACAATAGAGGTTCGATGCGGTGCGCGCATTGAGGGTGATTTCCGCCCGGCAGAACGTCTGCCACCGCTCCAGTGTCGAGAAATCCACGAAGGGCAACCGGATGACCCGCTTCATCTTGAAGGCCGTGCCCCCGGCAAGGAAGACGTGCTAGATATGCTCGACGACTCGCCCGCCATGGATCGCTCATTGGGCCGTTCTCCGCCAAAGGAGTGCCACCCCCGCGCCCTATCCCCCGGCATGATCCGCGTCAACCCGGTGGGTGGGTGGGCGTGCCATGGCCCTGCACCCCAGCCACAGTTTCTGCGACCCTGTTCCAAGATCGACGCGGCCCCTCTCAGGATGATTGCTTTTCGCGTTTTTTCTTCAGTTCGATAGCCCTGTAAAGGACTGCTATAAGCTTGTAGGGCAAATCCGACAGCACCAAAGCAGTGTCAAAGTTAACATCCTTGTCATCCTTGTACTTCTCAAGGGCTTCTTGTAAAACCCTATCCTTTTTCCTGTTGCTGTGAATATCAGCAAAGGCCTGCAATGGCAGCACCTCGTCCTTCACCAGACCCATGATGATCGGAGCATGGATGACGGCCCTAGCAAAGGTGGTATAGCGGGCTGGGGGGAACGGGGCGGAAAGGACTTCGCTGCCGTCGAGGGCGCGGGCGAGGGTTTCGGACAGGGCCGTTTCGGCCCGGGTCTTCAATGCGCCTTCCCCGCTTTTCTTCACCACATCTGTCCCCTCCATCCACAGCTCCACGAAACGGGCCGGGGTCAGATCGCTTTCCTGCCAGTCCGCTGCGGGAGTTTGGGACAACTCCTTCAGCAGGTCACGGAACGCGGCCTGTGCCGGGCGCAGGCATGCGATGCGTTCGTAGGTCGCGCGGTCGGCGGAAAGAACTCCGGCGCGGTCGAAGAGGGAAAAGCGGCTCACATCCGTGTTCCCCACTGCTTCCAGCTTACCGGAGGAGGAGGCCGCGATAATGATTTCCTCCGCAAGCATGACCCGGTGGCTCAGCGTGTCGCGGTCGGGGGTCGGTTCGAGGTCGACGCCGTACCACATCTGCAGGAACGCCGTGGCCGCATCGGCCACGGCGGCAAGACCGGGTCGAGCCGTTCCCAACCTGTGAGCGATAAAGGGCTTCAGAAACAGGAAGCCCGTCCGCAGGGTTCCTTCCTCCCACCAGGCACGGCGCAGGGCGGAAGGGGGACCGTCAGAGGCCAGCGCGGCGAGAGTAATAGCATCAACAATGCGACGAGCGGGGACGAACCAGCCCTCGGCCTCGCGGGCGACGATAAAGTCGTCATGCGAGGGCGCAGGGACCGGAGACACCGACCTGCCCTGCCGAGCGAAATACTGCTCGATCGCCTTCTGAAGTTCGGAGGCCTCGCCGGTTAGATCCGTGATCGGGTCCAGCGATCCCGCCCCGATCCGGTAGAGGCGGACTTGCAGGGTCCCGGAGTGGGCAACAGTCCCGTGCTGGTCCGACATCCTGAAATCATTGTCGAGCAGCACGAAGCCCACCATATCGCCCATACCAAAGGAGACGGTATCGATCTCGTCCTGCTGCCTCCCCTGCTCGAGATCATCATGGATCCCCAGCCACGCGACGTATTCCAGCGAAAACCGCGATCTGCGCTCGGCCTGAGTCCATTCTCCGGCAGGCGTGCGCCCGGTCGAGCCGCGCGTGGCATCCACGACGCGGCCTACGCGCAGGGCGGCGGAATGAGGCGGGGCGACCGGGCCGGGACCGGAGCGGGGGAAGGCCGAAGGCGCATACTTGCCCGCCCCCGGCCCGGACCGCAGGGCGAGACGCGGATGGGAGACATGCAGCCAGTAGAAATCGGCAGGCAGGGTCTCCGACCCGTCATGGGTCTCGATAAAGAACCGCAGGACGGGCCGAGGCAGGGCGAAAAGGGTGTCGGGGTCGGCCTTGGGATCGACGCCGGACCGGGGCTGTCTATCCAGCACCTCAGAGCACATCGTGATGGCCGAAGGGCTGGCGGTCGTGCCGTGGGGGCTGGTGGCCGTGCCGTAGGGGCGTAAGGGACCGAGCCGGTCACCGGCGTCGAATGCTTGGGCGAAGGGGGTGACCGGTGCTTGCCAACAGACGATGAAGCCATCTGCTTCAGGGTCTGCCACCGCGATATGCGGACCGTCCGGCGCGACGACGGCGACGTCGAGATCGCGCGCCCAGAGTACGGTTCCCGTCACCGTTTCAAGCGAGACTTTGCCGGGAAAGCGGCCCAGATCGCCCGTCACGGCCATGGCGGCAAACGGATGGTCACCGCCATTGATGCGCACCCACAGCCGGGCCGGGCCGGAGGCGGGACCGAGGCGAGCCACGGGCCTGTCATCCACCCACAGCCACACCACCTCCCCGGTGGCCAAATGGCCGGACGCGACCCCCGCAAAAACGACATGGGGAGGCTCCGCGGCAATCAGCACGTAATATCCGGTATCAGCCGCCACCCGCTCTCTATCTCCGGTAGCCCGGAGACAGCGCCGGGTCGTCGAATCTACATCGTTCCAATTAAGGGAGTTGCGGTTGAGTATTGCAACACTACACTACACGGATAAACGGTATGGCAGAATTGTCGAGACAGTGTCGCAATCCTGCCACATTCAGGCCAGCCTGAGCACGTAGCTCGCCGGAAGATACGAAAGGGGGAGGTAGGACGTGGAGGGACCGAAGATCGCCGCCATCGAGATCGGACCGGAGGGTGCGGTACTGCCGCACTACGAATCGCTGATGTGCCGTGACCTGGCCGCCGCGGCCCTATCGCTGCGCACAGCCGTTCCGCTGGCGGATAACCGGCGCTACATACTTGACTGGGACAAGGGAACAGGCGTGACGACACGGCAGGTGGTGGCGCATCATTTCGGCCTGACAATCAAAAGTGGGCATCAGTCGAATCCGGGAATGCCCGGCGAGGAAATCGACGACGCTCCTTGGACGTTCACGCTACAGGACGGGGAAGCGGAACCCGCGACACGCCATGAATGCACGATCACCTTCCATGACATGAAGGAGGCGGACACACCCTCGATACAGGCCAAGGCGACCGAGTTGATCGACGGGTATGACGCGCTGATCGTTCATGTGTCCGGCGCGGCCCCGGTGCGCCCCCTGACGGGGGTACCGCGCACGATGCTAATCGCAGAGATCGCCGCACAACTAGGACAGAGGCGTTCACGTTTCGGCTTTCGGAAGGACAGCCGCTGCCTGGCCCGCGTGGTGGTGATGCTTGGGGATGTGGGTTATCGACTGACCCCGCCCCCGCGCGACCGGGCGCATCTGGTGCCGTTGCAGATGGGCCTCGACCCGGAGCTGGTAGAAGCCACCTGTGTGGAGGACGTGATCAGTGTCGATCCCGACCTCGTCAAGCTGCTGTCGTTCCTAGAGAATACGGACCTGGAGCGGTTCGTGGTGCCGGTATGCTTTGCCGGGTTCATCATGAACATGGGCAGCCTCAATGCCTGGAACGGGGAAAATCCACCACGCATGATGCTGGCCGATGCCCTCTATCGCGATCCTATCCTACGCGAAGCGGGGATTACGATCCCAGACCCGATGACGCATACTTTTGCCTACGAGGCGCTCGAGAAGCTGTGTCAGTACTGGGGACCGTACAACCTGGGGGCCCCGCTGATCGTGGCGGCGACAGGCAAGGATACGGCGCTCAGCTACGATCTGTAGCGACAATTTCCGCCCCCGTGATGGCCGTACAGGAAGCGGGAAACGAGTTGACGCATATGGACAGGATGGGGACAGTATCGCCCATGACAAACTTCCGCGCGATTGCAGCCACCGTGTATAGGCCATCGGCGGACCTGCGTGATCGGGCAGACGGGGCCAAGCCATGACCGACGGGACCGGCGACAAGGACAGCAGCGTTCGCGAGAGCGGGGCGGGACGGGTCGGAGATCATACGTCTGCGCCCTCGTCCAATGCGGGTGCTCATCTGATGACGGTTCGCGTCGTCTATCCCGACAACGGAGGCGACCTGACGACGCTGGACATGTGGGAGGGCAATCGCAAGAAGGCGGTACCGTCGCTACACCACGCGCTCGACCATTATACCCGCTGGGAAATGGCCCCAGAATACGGCGCGATCGGGGTGCGCAGGCCGTTCTGTCATATCGGGATCGTCCCCTATGGCGGACATGCTCCGTCGATGAAACCGGACATCGAGACATGCTTCATGGTCGAAATGGCCGATTTCCTCGCCCCCTCGGATACCGTGCGTGTGAAGCTGCTACCCTCGGGCCATTCGGATCGGGAAATCTGTGTCTTCTTCGGCTATGGCGTGCACGTCCCCGCAGAAGACGAGAAACCACAGGGAATCATCGAAGTCATCCTCTTCAATGAAGACCGGACCGATACGATGGTCGTACCCATCACCCTGACTGGCACGACCGACGCAGCGGGTCTCTACGCGGGGCAGTATGGGCTGTTGTTCGGAAACGATTGGCGCACCGCCTTTGCGCAATGCAAGGCCATCCATCCCGAACGGGTGATCTATGCGGGACGCGACGGCATGGACGAAAGCGGCGACATGGTGGTGCGCATCTATCCCGCCAATGTCTCCGACAGCGCGGGCACGGGACCGGTCACAGCGCCGCGACGGCGGGTGAAGGACAAGACTGTCCACGGCAGGGAAGCCATCGATACCCTGCGGGAATCGACCGACATGAGCCGGGCCGGCACGTCGGAGCGGGTCGCCGTTCCCCGGGATATGATGCGGCGGTTCGAGATCAGCTCAACGGACATCGCGCAGGATTTTCTGGATAGCGGATATGTCGGGGCGATGCTGAGTTGCCGCTTCGATGTCGGGCCGCGTGCCCTGCGCCAACCGTCAACGCCGCACTGGGCCTCGCCCGCGCAAACCGAGCATTTCGTGGTGACGGGCCTGCGCCTGCCGGTCCCGTGGGAGATGGATGCGCTGCGGGCGGTGACGATCAACCTGTCAGCCCGGTGGGGTGTGTGCCATTCGCCGATGATCGGGCGGGACGGTGCCCTGCGGCTGGAAAGCGGCAGGCGATGGACCCTGCGCGAAGGGCCGCGTTCATTTTCGGGGCGGATCGGCAGGGACACGACCGTCACGACCAAGCAGGGAAGCTATCGTCTGGCTGAACCGGAGCGGGAGGGACCAGGCTGCATAGACCTTCGGGTAAATAGCGGCACAGGGCGCAATGCCGGGATGTTCGGGCTGATCGCAGCGGCGGATCTGCACCATGCGACGCTCGATATGGGGATCAGCGACGCGCCAGACCGCTTTTCGCAGGCATGGCTGAACAATGCCGTAACCGTCGAGACGGTGCGCAAGGGCATCGTCGCGATGACCGGGCTGGCCTCGTGGTACCGGGATAACGCGGCGCCATCCATCCACACCGGGTCGATGGCGCGGGACGGGGCATCGCTTCGGGTGACACGGGACCGGGAGGAACGGACCTTCGGCTATGGCGATGAATTCGCCTTCGGCGGGCTGCTGCTGCGCCTTGAGCCGGGGCCGGTTCGATGAGCTGGATTCGGCACCGGGCGGACCGGAGCGGGCCGGTCTCGCGGATGATCTGGCGACTAGTAGTGCCGGTGGTCGCGCTGGGGGGGGTGGTCTGGGGGACGGGGGTCGCCGTCACTGGCCTGTCGCGGGAGTCTGCAGACTGGCTGGCGGAAAGCGCGGTCGAATATTCAGAGGAAAGGGTCGCCGCATTGATGACGGAGGCGGTCGATCTGGGCCTGCTGCGCCATGACGGGGCCAGTGATGCGCTGGTGCTGTCGCGGGCCGCGCCACCGGGCACCGACCCCGATGACGCAGCAGTCCGGGCGGCTTTGCGACAGGCGGGATCGGCCTTTGGTCCCGGCCCGGTGCTACGCCGGGAAATCGAGGGATGGAACGTACAGCGCAGCCTGATCGCGGTGCGGGACACCACATGTGACCGAGTGCCCCTGCCCTGCCCCGGCACGCCCTGGCGCGTGGAGGCGGTTCTAGAACAGGGCACGCAGCGGTCGGAGATGGCGGGCCTAGGCGGAGGAGAGCCGCCGTGGCTGCATTTCGGATTCATCGCCAACGGAATGCAGAGGGTTCCCGTCAGCTTTGGTGATTGGACCATGATCGCCCTCGGCGGGATGAACGATCTGGATATGATACTGAGTGCCACGGTGCCGAATCGCGCGGGGGCGTGGACCATCGACGTGCTGGGTGATGTACGCGGCCTGACGGTCGCAGGTGCGTCGGTTACGGCGGAGGCGGCCAGCCGGACGCGATGGTGCCTCGACCCGGCGCAGGGGCAGTTCTCCAGCACCAAGGCCGCCGCGTGCGATGCAGGAGATGTGCCGGTGGGTACGCGCATCGTGTTGCGTGATCCGGTGCCCGGCAGCGCGGTCGAGATCATGCTGAGGCCGGTCGATACAGGCGCGGTGGCCCGGCGGCGCATTACCGGAGGGGGACAGCGCGCCCGGCTGACGCCGTCCCTGTCGCTCGATTGTCCCGACGGGCCGCTGGAGCCGTGCGTCCCACTATGGCGAGAAAAAGAGACGCGGGTGGCGGCGCTGCTGCCGCGAACGCCCGAAACTCATGCGCAGGCGGATGAGGACGGCATCTATCGGCCCACGCCCGTCGGGACAGCCATCGGCGCGGGCGAAATGGCCGCACGGGCACGGACGGTGCGCCTGTCCATCGACGCGACGGTGCAGTGCCTTGCGTCCAATGCGATGCTGAGGGCGGTGGAGCGGCGCGATCCGGGGCTGGCGTCCCGCGTGCCCGCCCTGCACGATGCACGGCGGCGGGCGGGGATCGTACTGATCGACCTGAAGGATGATGCCGGAGCCGTGCAGGCCGCCGTGTCTTGGCCTCGGCCCGTGATGACGACGGAAGGCACGGGCGGGACCAGATGCGGACGCTTGGCCCTGCGCGACCGTGCACGCACCCGGCCCGAACGGACGGCGACTTCCTATGGCGTGTCCAGATGGGATGCGAGCGCCCTCGCGTATCATTTCATGGCCGATGCGCCGGGCACGATCTATGCTTGGGAGGGGACGGGATCGGTCTATGCGCCGGGCAGCGTGTTCAAACTGCTGACGGCATTTGCGCTGGTCGACGCGGTGCTGGACACCGACCACCCCAACCGGCGGACGATCCTGCGGGCGATGCTGGGGGCACCGACCGCGTTCTATAGCGACACGTTCGGGATCGCGCCGAATGCGCAGCGCTCTGCCGTCGCGCCGGGGATGACGCATCGGGTACGAAATTTCAGGAAGCAGTCCTTCGCGTTCAATGCCCGCACCATGGCCAAGTATGGCGGATGCGATGCCGCGCGGGAACGGGCCGCGCGGGCCTTCGGACAGGTGGTGCCCGAAACACGAGGCTTCGGATTGTGCGAGGCCCTGGCACGGTCCTCCAACATGTGGTTCGGCGCGTTGGCCGTTACCAATGAAGCAGTGGTGTTGAACAGCCTCGACAGGCCCGGAGCGCGGGAGCGCATGCGCCTGCCCCAATCGGTGGGAAAGCTGTTCCCGGTTGGCACGGAGCAGCGCTACGACATGTTCAAACCACTGCGTGAGACGGCGCAGGCTCGCGCCCTGCGGGGCACCAGCATGGCAGTGCAGATCCAGATGGATATGCCGAGTGCCGTCGCCGGACCATCGCCGTCGCGGCAAGCGATGATGAGACTGGCCGCCGTGGAGAGCTTTGGGCAAGGGGGCGTGCAGGCGACACCGCTGGCGATGGCAACGGTAGCCGCGTCGCTGGCGTTGGAAAAGCGGGTCCAGCCTTCGGTGGTGACGGGGGGTGCCTCGACCCGGCCATGGGCCTTGCCGAATGACGAGCGGACAGCGGCGATGGTCGGGCTAATCCGGGCGGGCATGGGGGCGGTGGTCCGTGCCCCGTCAGGCACCGGAACCACGATCTTCAACGGACCGCTGCGCGGGCGGGTCTTTGCCAAGACCGGCACGGCGCAGCTTGACGAGCGGACAGACGGGGAAACCGCCCCCGTGAGCGCGTGGCTGGTCGGGTGGGTCATGTCGAACGGGGCCAACCCGGTGCCGGAAACGGCCTTTGCCTGCATGATCTCGCATGTGATGGACGCCCCAGGAAACGATAGCGCCGGGGGCGCGTCGATCTGCGGGCCGCTGATCGCCGACCTACTGGCGCAGATCGAGGAGCGCTCGTGAGCCGTCGTCTCGCGCCGCTATGGACGCTAGCGCGGCGGGTGCCCGCGCTGCTGGCGCTGGTGCTGTGCATCGCGGTCACGACACTATGGTGGATGGCGGCGCGGGACATCGGGATACAGCGGGCGGCATGGCATGTGATGGAACGGGCGGTCGTGCCCCTAGAGGGCGCGGTGGTGCTAGGGCCGCGCGAATTGGGCCAGCGGGGGGGCGCGGAGGAAGGCGTCGAGCGGCGGCATATCCTGATCGAGACGGAGGGTGACGGGACGGGGCGCATCGCCAACCTCTCCGAAACCCGGCGGCTCTTCATGATCTATTCAGGGGTGCGTGGCCTTTTTGCCCGGTCCGTCCCGGTCGACGAGGGCCGATCGCTGGCCGTGCGCATCGAGGGGAATGCGCTGACGCTGACGCGGCAGGGCGGCACTATCCGCATCGAGGACGGGCAAGGCAACGTGCGCGTGCTGGATTTCGGACCCGAGGGATGCCGGGGTGTGCGCGGCGAAACCGATGAGTCGCTGGTCCCCGTGGCCCTGCTGGCCAGTCTGTTGCCGGGCGGCCTCCCCTTGCCGCCCCGCACACTGGCGGTGCTGGGCGGGAACGGGGAACGGGGCGGAACGGGCGCGTGGCATGATATCACCGTGCCCTCCTGCCGCGTGCCGCTGGCCGGGACGGTGCCGGACCTGATGCGGCTGCGCCTGCGCGACGGGCGGGTCTTTCTGGAGACGGGGACGGCGCGGGCGGCAACTGTCTCGATCGACAAGCAGGCAGAGCAGGTGCTGTCCTCGATGCGGTGGCCACTGGACGATCCGGGCGGGATCGGGACGCTTGAGCGGATTGTGGTAGGGCGCACAGCCTATGATGTGGCCCTCGCCCCGGAGGGGAAAACGCTGGTGCTGGAGCCGGTCTCGCGCGTCCACCGGCACGCGGCCCCGCCCGAAGAGGTGCCGGGTGTCACCTATCGCCAAGGAGAGGCGTTCAGCGCGGTGGCCCGGATCGGCGAGGCGTTGGCGGAGGTAACCGCCGGATGGCCAGGATGGGTTCTGGCGGTGCTGCCGGGAGCGCTGGTGGTGCTGGTCTGGCTGGGGGCGGCACAACCGGGCGCGCGGACGCCGGTGATCCTGTCGCCGTTGTATATCCTGCCCGTCGCGCTGCTGCTGGATGCGCAGGTCCTGGCCGATCCTGCGCGGATGATGGGACCGATGATGTCGGCGGCAGGAACGGCGATAACGGTGTGGATCGGCTTCGCGTTGTTCGATGCAGTGCGCAGCGCGGGTTGGACGCCCGGGTCGTTCATGGCAGAGCGGGCGCGGCAGGCCACGCGGCGGGACCGGGCGTGGCTGGCAGGGGTTCTGGGCTGGATCGTGGCAGTGTTTGCGCTGCACGACCTGCGCGATGGAGTGCCCGGCGGCGCGGATGTGGAGGCCACGATCCTGTTGGTGGGCTATGCCTCGGCGGTGGTGATGGCGGGGGGCGTGTCCACCTTTGGCGGGATTGCGGTGTGGTGCGGGTTCGTGGTGCTGGTGGCGTTCGGGACGGTAGCGCTGGACAATCTGTCGGCGTCGATCGCGGACACGCGCTGGGACGCGCTGATGGAAACGCATCTGCTGGCCATCCGGCTGACAGTGCTGCCCGCGCTGCTGGTGCTACTGGGCACGCCCCACGCGATCAAGCGCAGTCAGGGCTGGCACCGGGCCGGACCGTTCCGCCGGGGCGGGTTTGTCGTGCTGGCGAGCCTCGCGATCGGGGTGGTGGCGGCGTTCTGGCTGATCTTCGGGGGCGAAACAGGGGTGTTCGGCATCCAGCCATCCGAACTGTTCAAGACATTCGTGATCTTCGCGCTGGCCCATGCCGCTTGGGTGCTATGGCATCGCCGCCGCTCGCGCCGGGAACGCAACGATACGCTGTGGATCCTGCTGCCAGTCGCGGGCGTGACGGGAATGGTAGGGTTCTTCCTGCTGGTTCCAGTGGCGCAAAGCGACTATTCTCCGGCACTGCTGATCGGGATGACTGTGCTGTTGACCGCTGCCGCCGTTGCCTTAGTGGGGGCGGCGGGATTGGCACTAGCCGAGCGGAACCCGGACCGCCGCGCCTATGCCAGAAGCGCCCGGCGCAAGCGTGAGGACGCCTTGCACGAAGCCACCTTGCGCCTTCCAGCAAACCGGATGCCAGGACAATGGCGCAAGAGGCGGCTAGGGCAGATCAAGCGGCGCAACGCCGTCCGCGCCTTGCCCGAGCTGGCCGGATTGGCGGCGATTCTGGTGCTTGCCTTCGTGGCGCTGACGCCCTGGACGGGATGGCTGGTATCAAAAGACGGCGTTCCCGCGACGGTCATCGAACAGCGCATCGCAAGCTGGCAGGAGCTACGGCTGTCGGAGGGGCATGTCTCGCTGAAGATGCGCGACCTGAGCGAGCAGGTCATCCGGTCGCGCATGGCGCTGCGCGAGGCCCGTTGCCTGCGGCTATCGACGGGGATCGGGCCGGTGGACGGGTGGATGGCGATGCGCTCGGACTGTACCGGCGCAATGCCGCGCCCTGCCCTGTCGCCCGTGGACGGCACGGCCCTGCGCGTGCCTGCCGTGCAGGACGATTTCGCGGTGGTTGCCGTGGCGGCCACCTATGGCTTGCTGCCAACCATCGGCGTGCTGCTGGCCGGACAGGGGGCGGTGTTCGTCGCGCTGCTGGCGCTGGCCGCGTCGATGGGGCGGCTGGCGCTGAGCAATCCGGCGCTGGAGAACGGGGCCGTGCCGCTGGCCGTGGCGTGTTTCGGGTTCGCGGTTTTGCTGGGGTCGCAATGGGCGATTTCTTGGGGCAATGCCTTCGGGGTGCTGCCGGTGATGGGCCAGCCCGCGACGTGGCTGTCATTGGGCGGAAGCCACGGCATCTTCGTGGGGATGCCCGCCCTTGCCACGGCCCTCGCGGCAGCGCGATTGCAGGTGATCGGGCGGTAGGGTCAATCCCGCCGGGCGATGCCGCTGACCTGACCAACGACGACGAGGGCGGTGATCCAGCCGAAGAAGGTGAACAGCGCCTCCAGATGGAACAGCAACCATGGTCCCCACATCCTGTTGTCCCACATGCGTGGCACACGCGGGGGATAGCAGCGTATTTCGGTATCCGTCTTGGCACAGCAGACATTTCTGTCGCGAACCTGCGTGTTCACGATGGCGGCATTCCCGACCGTGCCTTCGCATTGTCCGGTGCCGTTGACGCTTTCATCGTAATCGCGGCCCGGGTCGGCAAGCCGAATGCTCCAGCTTTCCTGCTGGCGCAGGTCGATCAGCGGGATCAGCACGTCGAAGGCATAGAGCACGGGGCGAAAGCCGGGATATTCATCGGGCAGAAGACGCGCACAGATGTTTTGGACCGGCAGATTATCTATGGTGACATCGTCGAACCAATCCACATTAGTCTTGGTCCAGACCGATCGGCAGGCCTGCGGAACCGGACGCCGTGTCGCGCCCAGATGGCCCAGATCGCTCATGACAACGAGCGTGGGGTGCGTGGGGGCGATGTAGTCGGATTCGACAGCGCACCAGATCATACCGAAAAGCAGCGCATAAAGAACAAAAATAGAGATGAAAGGCCGCTTGAGATCGAAGGAAGCGCCGAGAAACTTGGAATGGACCCAGCGGACCAGCCACGTAGCACTCAAAGGAAAGAAACGAAGCGCACTTCTGATCGGGCCTTGTTTCAGGCCGTGGGGGCGCGTGCTCGCCGCCTCGAAGGCATAACGGCGCAAATCGTCGGCCACGGACCGCTCTCCGGTGCGGTCGAGGGCGCGGGCCAGTTGCAGGACCGGTCCCGATGCATCGGCCAGATGTCCCGGCTTTATCTTGCGTGCGCGGCGCATGGCTATCCGGCACCAGCGCTTTCTGAAGCATCCCAGAAAAGTCACCCAGAAGCACCGGGCCTCCCTTGAGGTTTCCATCGGTTTCTCGGGATAGACCGAGTCGTAGAGCGTGCCGGTCAGGATACGGCACGGCGGAGGGGCATCGAGTTCAGACGGGATGCCCAGTTCCCGGCCCACGACTAGAAGACCGGTCTTCCCTCCACCCAGATTCATGCCCCCCAGATCGACATCCGCCTTCGACGCGCCATACCAGTAGAAGGCCTTCTCCACCTGTGCCCGGCGAAAGGAAAGACTACTCCGGGTGTGTTGTTCTTTCTTCTGCAAAGCGGGTGCGCCGGACCTCGGCAGGGAAAGCTTGATACGCGCCCAGTAAGTTGCGAACCGGTCGCCAAAGGTCTCCGGTTGCTTCTCCGCAATGGCTTGCTCCCGGGTTTTCTGCTGGTCCCGTTCCTCCTGTGTCAAGTCGATCCTGATCGACTGTCCGACCAAGGCGTCGTCAAAGCACAGGGTGGCGGCCCGGATACCCGGCACGAGAGTGACGGTGTTGTCGATCTCGATCCACTGAGCCTCCACATTGAGCGCAGGGTCGAGCGTAGCATTTTTTTCGTATGTGTCGGACGGGGCGGCGGGGCGGAAATTCAGCTCTAGATTGGCCGCGCGTGCCCGGTTGAGGAGGATATTGGGGCAGTCTCGGGCCGGGAAGGAACCTACGATGCCGATGCCCGACAGCATTATCTGGCCTGTGACCACCGTATCGGTAAGGTCGATGATAGCTGCCATGGTCGACGGTTTCTCTGCGTCCAAATGTTTATTTTCGGGGGGCAAAAACAGGCAATCCCTTATCGACAGGGTATCCAGCGTGCGACACGACAGATCGAGCGGTGGCAGGATGCATTCCTCGAACACGACACGCCGGGGCATGCGCGAAGGCTTACGGGGGCGCGCATTGTGGGGAATTTTACCCGATGACCTTTTAATCACCTTGGCATCGGAAGCGAGAATGTCCGATGTCGGGCCATCATCCGTCAGGAAGCAGTGACGCAGGATGCAAACCCGACCATTTTCTTCGGCCAGCCGGAAGAGCGTGAAGGCATCCGAGAAGGACAGGAAAACGAGAGCTTTGCCCTCGTTCATGACTTCATCAAGAAGCGCCTCCAGTGCGTCGTTCCGTTCAAATGCCTGTTCGGTCATCGGGTCCCCATCCCGCCAATCGAGCTTTTTTGGACTTTACACGAAACAGGAGAAGTCTCAAGCTGATCGTCTGCAAGGAGACGATCCATGGCGACCACCCGATACGGTGCAGGACGGCGGCGCGGCACCCGAACCGGGGCAACGGGACGGACCAGTAGGCCCTCTGTGCTCGACGCATTGTGGCAGGTGATTTCGGCACAGGCGCGCGAGCACAGTGCGCGGCCCCTGCTGTGGTTCCTGTGGCTGGCGGGAATCGCGCTTTCTGGAGTGTCGTGCACGACGACGCTGGATGGATTCTATTCGTTCCTCGTGGCCAAGGAGGATTCGGCGGCAATCCTGATCCTGCTGGATCTGGACGAAGGCACGGTGCCGCCGACCCTGACTACCGAACGCGGCTGGCTGAGTGCGTTCGTACTGGCCTTCGGGGTGACGTTCGGGGTGCAGGTGACGCTGTTCGCGCTGTCGCTGATGATCGGCGAGCGAGTGATCGACGCGGCGGACAGCAAGAAAGACAATCCCGTCTCGCTGTGGCTGCTGGTGGGGCACATGCTCGCCTCGATCGGGGCGGGAATCGCGGCATTTCTGTGGTTCCAGAGCCTGTGGCTGTGCGCCCTAGCCGCTATTGGCACCTATGCGATGATTCTGGCGTTACTGATCCAATATCAGAATCACCAGTTTGACCAAATGCACCTGGTGATCGGGGGGGCGTTCCTGACAACGCTGTTGATCTCGGTGCTGTTCTCATTCGATTCGATCTACAAGCAAATCCAGTCCCCCGCCGAGCAAATGGCCGAGGCGAACGCAATCCTTGCGGAGGAAACCAGCCGGGTGCTGGCCGATACTAGTGTCGTGTTGGACGACCAGCAGGCGACAGCGAAGTCGGAACTCTTCTCATCAGATGCCTATGCGCAAACTCTGGCATTCCGGGAGGAGCTGCGCGAACGGGCGGATGGGCTGTCCTCGGTCATCACGCAGCGGGCGCTGGACCGGACAGAGCGGGTGGAGAGCGAGTTGCGGGATTTCCGCAACAGCGTCGACTCGCTGCAACAACAGGCCGTGACCCTGATCGGGCGCAAGGGCGAGGCCCAGAGCGAGATTACACGCCTGCGGGCGCAGCAGAACAAGTTGGGGTCGGACATCCAGGCGGCACGTCTGCAATTGCAGGCCACGCAGTCGGAAGTCGTGGGGACATTCCAGGCCATCGACGCACAAATCGCCCAGTGGGAGGCCGAGGCCGCAAAGGAACTGGCCGGGGTGCAGGGAGCCAATCCGGGGGCGGGTCCACGTTATCGCGCGGCCATCGCCCGCGCCCAGCAATTGCGCGATGCCAAGCTGGGATCACAGGCGCGGCTGAATGCCGCCCAGCAGCGGGTGGATACGCTGGAACGGGATCAGGCGGATATTCCCGCCCGCATCGCCGCCGCCAACGCCGCGATACAGGGGCTTGACAGCCAGATCACCAGCGCGGAAGCGCGAGCCAGCAATCTGGATGATTCCAACATCGAGGAACAATTCATCCAACGGCGCACCCAAAACGAGGCCTCCGCAAACATCGAGGCGCAGGTGGTCGAGATGTCGGTCGCGCGGGTCGATTTTCTGGCCAATCCGACTGAGGAGAATCGCGACAGCTTTATCCGAAGCTGTGACGCCGTGCGGACGAATATCGTGGCGGCCCAGACGGACCCCGCCGCCGCCGCACTGGCCATTCCGCCCGCAGAACTGACAGGAACCTGTTGGCCGACCGCGCTGGAGCCGCTGTCTGAAACAGTGTTCCGCTTTGGCCGCGCCCGCACCGACTTTACCACCAATTGCGGGCGGACTCAGGCGATCATCGACGGGGCGGCGCGGGGGGCCGATGCCCCGCGCAAGGCACTGGAATGCCTGCGCGTGGCGGGAGTGGGCGGAGCACCCGCGCTGTCGCTGGCCCGAGAACTGACCTCGCTCCAGGCGGAATACGGCGGGCGACCCAATGTGCGCCGGTCCCTCAACAACCTGTTCCGGCAGGAGAAATATGCTGTGGGGGCTGGGATCGTGGCACTGGCCATCGACCTGATGATCCTGATCATCGGGGTGATCGTCGCCTATCAAACGCGCCTGCGGTTGGAAGGCGATGACGCCCTGTCCGAGGACGAGCAGAAGCGGCAGATCCTCGCCGCACTGCGGTCGTCGAAACGTGAGGGCGAGAGCATCGGCGATGTGGCCAACTACATCCTGTCGCGGATCAAGAAGACGGAGGACAGGCAGAAGCTCTATCTCGATACATTCAATGTCGGCGTGGCCGAATATGACCGTCTAAACCGCTTTGCCTGTGCCGTCAGGAATATCACTAACGGCGATACGGTGAAGGACGGCAATAGCAAGTTGTCAGACACCATTCCCGACCGCTTGCAGGCATACCTGTACTTCATCACCGAGAACGAGCACCTGCAGGACCTGTCACCGCGGAGCTATGCCGATCCGCTGTTGGCCCCCGCCACCTCCGCGCCACCATCACCACCGGAGAAGTTCCCAAGGGTGGAAACAGGTAGGACGGATGATACCACCACGCGCCTCGAGGAGGTCACGAACCACCGCCCCGATACGAAACCCAACCCGATTCCTTCGGGAAAAGAGGCCTACGAAGGCGGAGTGTAGAGCCTTGCCTTTGCGAGTCGCGGGAGAGCACCAAAAATGTGGGGTGCTATTGCCGAATTTCGGCGCTTCGGGATAGTTTTTGTCCATGGTGGATAGCGCATCACCGGAACTCAAGACCGACTCGGTCCTGGACCGTGCATGTTTTCGGAACCGAATGTCGCATCACGTTCCTATACGAGGTCGGTTTGGGTAGGGTGCCAGATCGTATCATAGGCAAAATCACGCAGGGCTGCCCCAATTGAACTTGTTGGGTTTTTCGCCCTGCAAGCCATTGATCTTGCTGATGCGAATTTTGTCTCGAACAGTCACCGCTTCAAATGATACGGTTAGGGTTGTCCAATGCATTGATAGTTTGGGGTAATTATGGGCGAATGGCGCAACCGCTGAAATCCCTTATTATACAAATCAATCCCCTGCCTAAACTGACCCCAATATGCCGATACTGGCGGCTTCACCGATCACGTCTTCGCCATGACTGCGTATTTCGCGGAAGTTGGGCACGCATTTCACGCGAAGTCGGGCACTCGTTTCGCGTGATCGTGGGCAGCCATTTCGCGAAGTCGGGCAGTCTGGCTGACAGCGTTTATTGAGTCACTCCTGCTCGGTTTGGTCAAGGTTTTTTGAAGGGGCCTTCGTCCTTCGCATGCTCTCCCCGGTGAGTGTGAGCCGATGGGCATTATGGACGAGGCGATCGAGGATGGCATCGGCGATGGTGGGATCGCCGATGGCCTCGTGCCATTGATCGACGGGCAGCTGGCTGGTGACGATGGTGGATGCCTTTCCGTGCCGATCTTCGAGAATTTCCAGCAGGTCGCGTCGCTCTTGGGCATTCAGGACGGACAGGCCCCAATCGTCGAGAATGAGCACCTGTGCGCGTTCGATGGATTTCAGGACGCGGGCGTGCCGCCCGTCGCCCCTTGCGAGGGCGAGGGCCTGGAAGAGCCGGGGGGCGCGATGATACATGACGCGACGATCATCTTGGCAGGCCTTGTGCCCAAGAGCGCAGGCAATCCAACTTTTGCCCAATCCTGTCTGGGCAGTGATCAATAAATTCTCATGGCGACCGATCCAGCCGCCATCAACGAGATGGGCCATGACAGCGGCGTCGATGCCGCGGGGTGTGCGCATGTCGATATCTTCGACACAGGCCTGCTGCCTCAGGGCGGC
>JAULKR010169671.1:0-13516 GCA_032356305.1 Prasiola linearis
CTACGTTGAGTACTGACCAATGAAAAAGAGACTTCATCCAAAAGCTCAAAGACTTCTACGCATCAACAGATGTTCTGGTGGATACGTGAATCCAGAAATCACTCAACGCACTTAACGACAGTGATCCAACAGAAACACTGACTCTGGCTAACACGATTATTGGTTCCTGAGTCTGAGGATTTATATCTTTTGAAAACGATATCCCAAGTAACCCCGTCACGCAAACCCTCACCAATAACTCTGACTCCTGTGGAGGAGATACAAGTTCTTTTAATAATAATGGACTGTATAACAACGCCACCTATCCCAACACTTTTGCCTTTGCAGCCCTCAAAGCTGATGGAAGGGTAAAGGCATGGTGAGATCCACAACATGGCTGAAGCTGAGAACCAACAGACTCTGGCTATACCAAGATTTATTCTACATGAAGTGCCTTTGCAACTCTCAAGGCGGACGGAAGTATAACAGCGTGGTGACATTCACCTTATGGCTGAAGCTGAGCTCCAACAGATTCTGGGTATACAAAGATTTATTCTAATCAACTTGCCTTTGCAGCTCTTAAGACTGACTGAAGTATAACAGCGTGGTGAGGGTCTGGCTGAACGTGAGAACCAACAGACTCTGGCTATACCAAGGTTTATTCTACATCAAGTGCTTTTGCAGCTCTCAAGGATGATGGAAGTATAACAGCGTGGTGAGGGTCTGGCTGAACCTGAGAACCAACAGACTCTGGCTATACCAAGATTTATTCTACATCAAGAGCCTTTGCAGCCATAAAGTCTGACGGAAGTATAGCAGCATGGTGAGATTCACGATATGGCTGAAGCTGAGAACCAACAGATTCTGGCTATACCAAAATATATTCTACAGTGGGCGCCTTTGCAACCCTCAAGGCGGACGGAAGTATAACAGCATGGTGAGATTCACGATATGGCTGAAGCTGAGCTCCAACAGATTCTGGGTATACAAAGATTTATTCTAATCAATATGCCTTTGCAACCCTCAAGGCGGACGGAAGTATAACAGTGTGGTGAGATTCTAATTATGGCTGAAGCTGAGCTCCAACAGATAATGGGTATACAAAGATTTATTCTAACCCTTATGCCTTTGCAGCCCTCAAGGATGATGGAAGTATAACAGCATGGTGAAGTTCATCTTATGGCTGAAGCTGAGAACCAAGAGACTCTGGCTACACAAAAATTTATTCTAATCAATTTGCCTTTGCAGCCCTCAAGGCTGACGGGAGTATAACAGTATGGTGAGATTCTTCAAATGGCTGAAGCTGAGCTCCAAGAGACTCTGGATATACTAAGATTTACTCTACTCAAAGAGCTTTTGCAGCTCTCAAGGCGGACGGAAGTATAACAGCATGGTGAAATTCTTTATACGGCTGAACTTGAGAACCTACAGGAACATGATTTGTCTCTGTGAATACTTTTAAAGAGTGTGATTAAAAAATTAAGATATTTTTTATAAAAACAGTATTTTTTGAAAAATACTGTTTTTATTTTATACTGTGTCTGAAATATATTTTTTAAAATCAAAAAATACATGATTTGATTATCAGACACAAATGCGGTAAGTATGGAGCCCCTGAAAAAAAGCTATACTATTTCGGGTAAGAAACTCAGTTTTGAAACGTGAAAGCTTGGGCTTCTCGCAAATGGATCAGTGACGATGAGTGATGAGAATGGAAATATGCTCTTTACAACGGTGTGAATCAAAGAAGTTTGACTCAACTTACAAGCAGATTTTTTTCCTCTGGTTGTGGATTATATCGAAAAATACTACGCAACAGGAAAAATTTGAGGAAATAGATTTATGAAGCGTGAAGCGCGTCCAAGTGATAACGCGACACTCACTTCTCGAATGATCGATAGACCGATTCGACCAATGTTTCCAAAATGAATTATCAATGATACACAAATTATTTGTAATGTGCTTTCAAGCGACGGAGAATCTGAACAGGGAAGTTGGGGAATTACGTCGGCTTCGCTTGGTTTGCTTATGGCTTGAGCCCCATTTGAATGACCTGTTGCTGGAGCAAAAATAGCCCTCACAAACGACGGAAAATATATCTTTGACCCGAGTTTTGCAGAAGAAAAATCTGCAAAACTCCAACTTGTGGTAGCAGGAACCAGTGACGCCATCACGATGTTCGAGGCTGGAGCAAACGAAGTCAGTAATGAAGAAATGATTAACGCTCTCACTCATGCTCACGCAATTATTAAAGAACTGTGTTCTGCTCAAGAGGACTTTATTAAAATGTATGAAGATCAATTTGGAATTGAAAAAATCACTCCAACTCTGAACACTCCAGACACAAGTTTGTATTCTCAAGTACAAGATTTTCTCACAGATGAAAAATTAGGAGCACTGTATAATACCTGAAAGAAAGAGTTTCAAAAAGTTGTAGATAGTTTTGACGAAGAAGTTTTTCAACACCTTGAATCCCTCATACAACTTTCTCCCAATGGGAGAAATGAGACTGCAGAAGAACTTGATAAAAATGCTATCTGAGCAATGGTGTATAAACGAGTCAAAGAAATTATGCGAAAAAATATTTTAGAACATGAAAAACGTCTTGATGGACGAAAACTTGACGAAGTTCGTCCGATAAAATGAGAGGTTTCTCTTCTTCCAAGAGCTCATGGATCGGCTCTGTTTCAACGAGGAATGACACAAGTTTTGAATATTTGTACGCTTGGGGGACCAGAGGACAATATGATCGTTGACGGGATATTTGAAGAAACAGAAAAACGTTATATTCATCACTATAATTTCCCACCATATTCAGTATGAGAGGTACGCATGATGCGAGGAGTTGGACGAAGAGAGGTTGGACATGGCCGACTCGCAGAGCGTTCACTTGAACCAGTTTTGCCGTCAGAAGAAGAATTTCCGTATATGATTCGTACAGTTTCAGAAGTAACGACCTGTAATGGCTCGAGCTCGATGGCTTCGGTGTGTGGTTCAACGATGAGTTTAATGAATGCAGGAGTTCCAATTAAAAGACCGGTCTCAGGAGTGGCTATGGGAATGATCTTTGATGAGGAAACGTGAAATTATAAAATACTTTCAGATATCCAAGCGCAAGAGGATTTCCTATGAGATATGGATTTTAAAGTTGCGAGAACAAGTAAGGGAATCACAGCGATGCAACTCGATGTCAAAATTAAGTGACTCAAAATGGAGGTATTTACCGAAGCTTTTGCTCAGTGACAACAAGCATCAGAATTTATCCTCTGAGAAATGTTAAAAACACAAGCAGAAACTGCTAAAGAACTTTCGTCACATGCTCCTTTAGTGATGTTCATTCATATCCCAGAATCAAAAATCAGGGATATTATTGGAAAATGAGGAGAAAACGTGCAACGTTTAGAAAAAGATTATGGAGTCAAACTCTCTATAGGTGAGGACGGAAAAACAAGCGTGACCGCACAAACGCAAGTTATGTGAAAAAAAGCTCTCGCAGATATTAAAGAAAAACTTTGGACTCCAGAAGTCGGATACACCGACTCAGGAAAAATTGTAAAAATTATCGAGTGAGTCGGAGCTATCGTTGAGTTTAAGTGACAATCAGGGATGATACATATCTCAAAACTCTCTCCAGAGCGAGTTACAAACGTTGAAGACGTTGTAAAAATGGATGACATAGTGCAATTTGAAATTATCCAAGTAGATATAATGAAAGGTCGAATTAGTTTGAAAAAAGTATAAAATGCTGGAAAAAGAAATAAAAATTCTTGAAATAGATAGATCAGAAGTTGAAAAAAAACTTCTGAATTTTTGAGCAGAAAAAACGTTTGAGTGATGTATTCATGATGTGTATTATGATTTTCCACTCGATCCAGCAAATAAGCTTGAAGCAAATGGACGAATGTTTCGTCTTCGTCATAAATGAGAAGAACATATTTATACTATCAAAAATAAACGAAAAAAAATCTGAAAATCAGAATGAGTCGTAGCAAAAGACGAGCACGAAACACAAATCACAGATATTACGAGTTTTGCAAAAGTCTTAAAAAAATACGGAATGCATAAAATTCGCGAAAAGAAAAAAACTCGAGTTTCCTATCAACTTTGAGTTATGACGTTTGATTTTGATGTGTACGAGGATATTCCAGAGCTTTTAGAAATAGAGTGACCAACGGGTGAAGAAATTCAAAACTGGGTTCAAAAACTCGAACTTCAAAAACATGAGCAAATGATTGGATGATCTCGAAAGATATTCAAGCACTATAACGTTCCGTATTTATATTTTGATTAAACAGAAGCCCTCATACAATTTTCTCCCGATGGGAGAAATGAAGCTTCAAAAATTATAATTACACAGTCTGAGATACTTTTTCGAGACTGGTTGTTTTAAAATCATCAGCGAGAGTTTTTTCAACTCGACCCATATCAATGCGTTTGTTTCTCATTATTTCAAGCCTGATTTCTCCAATAGATTTGAGTGTTGAGTTGAAATGACTCCATTTTTCTGCAAGTCCTGAGTAGATAACTCCGAGTGAATATTTAGAACATGATTTTGCTTGCGCGATGTTGTGTTTGCTCATGAGTTCACAACTCAAACAATTTTCTGAGAGAGATTTACTTTCAATAATGACAAGGTTTTTCATCTTTGTTTTTTTTGCTTTTTGACTTCGAAGATCCTCAGTCATGATATTAAAATCTATCGTGAGTCTTTCGTTTCCGTCTTTACTCACCAGCGTGAGTCTATTGTAATTCGTGCGAATTGCAGGAGAAATATCGGGAGCTTTCTGACTGTACATACTTTGAAAGACTCCATCAAAAAATCGCTTTTTTCATTTGGTCATCGTTCCGTGTTCGTTTACTGGGAACTGGTAGCGAAACTTTTTTGTGATTCCGTCTTCTTTTTGTTTATATTCAAAAAATGCGAGATCTCAGGCATCGGTGTAGTGACGTGTTCGAATTTTAGTTCTGTTTTTAAGTCCAGATTGATGTTGCTCGTAAAACAAATACTCTGGTGTATCCATATACACATTGTCATACAAAAATACACGTTTATTATCTATTTCTAAGGCTCGAAAGTCGTCTGATAAATCTTCTAAAACTTTCAAGAACTTTTTTTCTGTGAGGAGAAATTTTCTATCAATTCGTTTGAGATAACTTGCCGTTGCATTAAGTTCTATTAAATCAATAGCAGAAAAACCAGAGAGTTTTGAGTGAAGTGCTGATCACATAGTTTCTTCTAGTTTAGCAGATATTTTTGTTTGTGTTTTTTAAATGTTTAGAGAAATATTTTGTTTCTAAAAACATGTAAAAATTATATCATAGAAATATTTCTCTGTGAAGAATATAGAGTAATTTAATATATCTTACTATTTGACGAAACAAATATTTCTATTAGATGAAATAAATAATAGTGGTGTAAGAGATTCACGCAATAAAAGCAGAAGCTGGAAGTGTGATAATCCAAGAGAGAATAATTTGCTGTAAAATAGATTTATCAATATAAACTTTTACAACTCAAACCCGTCTTTTTTGCCATTCACGAAAGAGTCCAATACCAAAAATTCACCCAATAGCAATATGAGTTGAACTCACAGGGAGCCCAAGAGTTGAGGCTATAATAACCGTGATTGCAGCAGAGAGAGCCACACAATAAGCGCGAATTTGATTAAGTTTTGTAATCTCGTTTCCTACAGTTTTAATGAGTGTTGATCCATAAATTCAGAGCCCAATAGCAAGCCCGAGTGCTCAAATAAGCATTATCCAAAGTGGGATTCCCGCGCTGAGTGCTATTCCTCACGAAGCCACAGTATCATATATTGCTGCAAAGGGTCCAATAGCATTTGCAACATCATTGGCACCATGGGCAAATGAGAGCAGTGCCGCAGAAAATACAAGTGGGAGATTAAAAAGCGTGTTGATAGACTTTTTAGAATTTTTAAAGAGCCCTGAATATTTTATAAGCAGTTTCTTAACGATGATGTAGCTTAATAGAGCAACACAAAATCAAATAGCAAACGCGAGTGTTTCGTCAATATGAATTATTTGTTTCAAACCTTTTAAAAGCAAATAACTCGCAAAAGCTCCAGACATCAGTGCAACATATACGGGAACCCATATTTGAGCAGCATCATGGCGAGACTCTTTGTGCATAATAGTTTTATCAATACTCCAAAGTAAAAATGCTGCAATAGATCCTCAAAGCAGTGGCGAAATAACCCAACTCAGAGCTATTTCTCATATTTTTCACCAAGCAATGACGTCCATTCCAAGAGCAACAACTCACGCTCAGATAAGCCCTCCAATAACCGAATGCGTTGCTGAGACAGGGCTTTTTGTGATAGTTGCTATATTAATCCATAAAGCAGAACCAAAGAGTGTTGCGAGCATAATTGATATAAAAACTTTAGGATCATCAACGGCTGATGCGTCGATGATGCCTCACTTTATAGTGTTTACAACATCTCACCCTGCGATTATGGCTCAATTGGCTTCAAATATAATTGCGATAATAATAGCTCAACCAAGAGTTATGGCTTTTGATCAAACGGCAGGTCACATATTATTTGCAACGTCGTTGGCTCAAATATTGAGAGCCATATAAAACCCGAGCCCAGCTGCAATTATCAGAACTATATGTGTTGCACCTCACTGAAAAAATATGACTCCAATGATTATGAAAAATAATGTTACCAAAGGAATAAGGAGTTTTCACAGTGATGACTGATTTCCAATATGTGTGAGAAGCGTTTCTATTTTATCGAGCATGCTTTTGAGTTTTGAGTACTATTGATTTGAGTCTAGCATAGTTTGCGGTGAAGCACAAAAAAAACATATAACCCTATCCTAAATCCTTTCCCTTATATAAGGGAAAGGGGCTACAAACATAATAAATAAAAAGTTACATTAAAAATGCAGCCTCTTTCTCTTTGTAAAAGAGAAAGAATTAAGATAGAGATTATTTTGTCTTACCCAATCTCTCCTTCAATTTTTTTCAGTCCATCAAAAAATCCTTCTAAGTTGAGTCCTGATTTTCTGAGTGTTTTATATTTTTGAAGACGCCTGAACATTTCGAGATGCAGATTTTCGTCTTCATCAAGGAGATCTGAACCAAAGTTTTCTTTGAAATACATTCCGTTATAATATTGATGATTTCCTCAAGTGGCTTTGAGTGGAACTATGATAGAGTGAATTCCAAAGTAATACAGCTCCCACAATGTAGAACTTCCTCTTGTTATTGCGATATCAGTATTTTTCATAATTTCTCAGAGTTGTCTTGGACTGAGAAAATCATAGGTTTTAACGTTGGTGAATTTCAAAAAATTTTCTCTGAAATGCATATTTTTTTCTCACAGGATTACTTGAAAGTGTATGTCTTTACAATCAGGAAGTATCTGGAGTAAGTTTTCAAATATTCGAGTAGACCCTTGAGATCAAGCTATTACCAATACACTGAGTTTTTCATTTTCAGGAACGGAGTTTTCAGTAATACTTTCTAAAAGCTCTGGATTGAGGATATGTCCAGTGTAAATATGTTTTTTGTTTTCAGGATTTTTTGTGAGTTCATTTGGAAAACTGTAAAATACTTTACTCGCTAAACGCGAACATATTTTATTTGCAAGCCCAGTGACTGCGTCAGATTCGTGGAGATAGATTTTCTTTCGCATAATAAATGCTCAAATACATACAGGAAGTGAGACAAATCCTCCTTTTGAAAATACAAAATCTATTTTTTCTTTATAAATATAATAAAGAGATTCTACAATTCCTGTAAGGTTTTTGAGTGGTTCATACAGGTTTCTGATATCGAGATATCTTCTAATTTTTCAGCTTGATATTTCTCGAAACGCTATATTTTGTTCAAGTGCGAGTTCTTCTTCGAGTGAGTCGCGTTCTCCAAACCACACGAATTCGTATTTCCCAGATTCGTTGAGGTAGTTATACATACTCACCAGTGGGAGTGCGTGTCAGCCTGTTCCTCATCCTGCAAAAAGAATCTTTGTTTTTTGTCTCATAGTATTTTTAATAAAGTTTTAGTGTTTTCATCAGTTGTATTATGCTCGCGTCGAGAGATTTTACAAATTTTAGTCCTCTCAAATATCTAAAAAATATAACTGCGGAAATAGTTCCAAGAATACTTCAGGCGAGAATATCCAGTGGCCAATGCACTCCTACGATAATTCTTGAAATATTCATCACCACAATAATAGGGAGGAATATATATCCAATTTTGTAAAAACGTGTAAATAGGAGAGAAATCGTGAACGCAAAACTAATCGTTGCGTGATCTGACGGAAAACTCTTTTCAGGAATTTTTCACAGGAGCATATCCTTGGTGCTTTCTAAATACGCTTCTGGTCTGTCAATATCAACAAATTGTTTGATAACAAAGGAGAGAATCATTCAGAGAAAGCAGGCATAAAATATATGCATAAGTTCTGCTCGCCCTGTGTTTCTGTATTTTTCTCACACAATTCCCTCATCACAATTCTTCTCCCTTGGGGGAGAAGATGAAACCGCATTTTTGTAGTCCCTTTCTCCTCCAAAGGAGAAAGGATTCAGGATAGAGGGCGAAAGATGAGTGCTGAATGTAAAATACAGCCACATTCATCCTAGAAATATTGGAAGAAAAAATATCGGAAAATCAGCGATAAGAGGAGCAATTGTTGCAATAAGTGGATTTTCTGAAAGTCCGTTAATAGCTTCAAAAACTTTCAAATTTAATTCATTCATATAAGGCTCTAAAAAATATTTTAAGTATTGTAATAAAAAAGTAATTCAAAACAACTTTGAGAAATCGCTTTTTTATGCTATACTTGAACCCAGTTCGTGGCAAAATAAATAATTCTTACCTATGGAATCAACTGTAGAATCTCGTTTAAGTGGTACGGTCGATCTTTTTGCTGAAGATCATGTGTATCATACTTTTTTAAAAAAAGTGTTTCGTCATGAGTTTAGAAAAAATGGTTTTCGTCGTATTTCAACTCCTCTTTTAGAAGAGACAGCACTTTTGAGAAAAATATATCCAGAAAATAATAATAAATACTGACTCTATCATTTTCACAATAAGGATGAAGTTGATGTTGCACTCTTGCCCTCAGCAACGGTTGGTGTCATGCGAGCATATTTACAAAATGAAAAACAAGAGGAACTGCAACCTCTGTATTTTTATTATATGGAAAGATGTTTTCGCCAAGATAGAGCACGAAAAGAATATTACGCAATGGGAGGAGAGATTATTTGAGAATCAGATCCTATTATCGATGCGCAGAGTATTTATATGATGCATACAGGCTTTCGAAAAATAGGACTCACGTGAGTGAAACTTCAAATAAACTGCTACGGAAAACCAAAAGAAATGGAGAAGTATTTTGAAGAGCTTATTGCGTATCTTGAAAATAAACGTTCTGTAATGTCAGAAAAACTACTCGCAACTTTTGAAACAGACCCTTTAGAGTTATTCCGATCAACGGATGAGGACGACCAAATACTTGCAGGAAGCGCACCGTCTGTTATAAAGTTTCTGAAAAAAGATTCAAAAGCCTATTATACATCGCTCAAGTGATATCTTGATGATTTAGGAATTGAATACAGTGAGGATTCACAATTATTTTTTTCAGAATCATTTTATACGGGAGGAATTTGGTCGTTTGAAAACGAGCAGTGAGCGATTCTTGGAACAGGAGGACGCTATGATCTGCTTGCTGGAAAACTTGGATCACCAAAAGAATACGGAGCGTCGTGATTTAGCATTGATATGATGCATATAGTAGACATGCTAAAAGAAAATAATATCACTATCAAAAATAAAGACACGATTGATTTGTATTTTGTACAACTTGGAGATGAAGCAAAACGCGTTGTGTTTCCTTTGAGTTTAGAGGCTCGTGAACGAGGAATCAACACACAAACTTCGCTTGGAACTCCCTCAATGAAAGAACAAATGCTCAAAGCTCGAAGAATCTGAGCGAAATATGTAGTGTTAGTAGCAGTTATGGAAGCAAGAAACGGAATTTTTCAAGTGAGAAATATGGAAGCTTGAACACAGGAAGAAGTTCCAAAAGAAAAACTCATAGACTATATCATCGAAAAAACAGGAGAGGAAAATCTCGATTTTTATGAACCAAGTAAAGACTTACTTGAGAAATAGTTTATAAGAAAAATGTTTTGAATAAATTTTGAAACACTTAACATGCATAAGTTTTTTTATTTTAGCTTTTTTTCTTCAGACAGAACAGAAACTGATAGAATTGTCTGACCTATATTTGACGTCACGATTGCCGAAGACTTAAATAATAAATAGAGCCTTACGCGAGACTCTTTTATTATCCTTCCTTAATTCCTACCTTTCTACGAAAGGCAGGAGGCTTCAATTTTTGCTATGACAGTATCAATATTTTCAAATATTTCTTGGTTTTTGAACCTCAAGATTTGAAATCCTAAATTGTTTAACAAGATTTCTTTCTCTATATCGAGAAGTAACACATCTTCTACATTATGAATTCCTCAATCTAGCTCTATAATAAGCTTTGTTTCAAAACAAATAAAATCAGTAATAACATATCTTTGGAATCAAGAATCTTCTTGCATGACGTTTAAAGGTTTTTGACGAAGAAATCGTTTTCCTAGTATTTTATCTCTTCTCAGTTTTTCCCATAGAAGTTTCTCGGATTTTGTCATATTATTACGAAGTCGTTTTGCTATCTGACTAATATATTTTGGTATTGTCATATTTAAGTCTTAAAAATGTAGTTCCTCGTCTTTCGTAGAAAGAAGAGGATTCAGGTGAAGATAATAAATTGGTAGTAGTCTGTTGTTGTGAACCAAAATATACTCTAGGACTTTAATTATATGTGTCGACACGTCAATATTGCTCAAAATCTTTCTTCAAAAAAACAAGTTCCTAAAATTAGGAACTTGTTTTTTTATTGTAGCCTCTTTCCCTTATCTAAGGGAGAGAATTTAGAAGAGAGTTATTTACACTCGAATCTTTGTTATTTTCTGTCCATGCTTGAGACCTTTTTTTGTAATAAACTTTCCAGTGATTCCGATAATAGCAACGATAAGTCCGAGGATAAAGTAGAAAACATCTACAGTAAGTGATGCTGTGTCGATAAAGAATCCGCTAATAACTATGAGTACTACTCAAAAGATGATTTGCATAATCTTTGTATATCCGCGAGAGAGAATATTTATATCCAAACCTCAGAGTAAAAGCGGGATTCCTCAGATTCCTATTATGATATAAGAAAGAATGTTTTTCATTTGCGGATCAAGAACGACTCCGAAAATAGAATTTTCAAGTTGGAGTCCTTGGACACGAAATGCGATAAAACCTATCGCGAGCAAAAGAACTCATAGCACCATTTTAAGCGTTCGTATCCGAGCATCAGTCGGGCGTTTCATTAGGAGTTTCAAGAAGTTCATCATAATATATAAGTCTAAAAAATAATTTTGTACAGATAGCATATAGAAAAGGCAAAAAACACCAAAAAATAATTTTGACTTCTCATACCTTTTTATATAATAAGCTCGCTCTAAAATATTGGGATGTAGCCAAGTGGTAAGGCATTGGACTTTGACTCCGACATGCGTAGGTTCGATCCCTACCATCCCAACCATTACATTTACAAACGTATAAAGAGCATTAAAAAAGGCATGCAGGCCTGAATGACATAAGAAACAAGTACATTAGGGATTTGTTTTTTACGTTCTTCGTAAACTTTATATACATAATTACAAAGCATATATGTTAGCTGTTATAGAACTTGGAGGGAACCAGTTTATGGTTCAGGTAGGAGATATCATCGAAGTAAAAAGACAAGATGTTGAACTTGGAGGAACGCTTACGACAGAAGCACTTTTAATTTCAGATATTGATGGTAATGATGTAAAAATCGGTACTCCAATGATTGCTGGATCAAAAGTAGAATGTAAGGTTCTTGATCAAAGAAAAGGAGATAAAGTACGAGTTTTCAAAATGAAAGCAAAAAAGAGATATATGAAAAATAGAGGATTTAGACCATCTATAACAGAGTTAGAAATAACGTCTATAGCATAAGTTGTACATTTTTGTTCTTTTTAGATATAATTTAAGGTGTATATAAGACGAAACACCGAGAATAAAAGAGAATAAGGATTTTATTTTCTAAGATATGCTCTTGGGATCACATATAAATTTAAAGGCTAAAATTGAGAGACAGTCTCGCGTGTTAAAACGAAAAGTTTACAAAAGGACACGAAAATCAGGAAAAACAGGACTTACAGTTGTAAGTATTATCTCTATTTTTCTTCTCCCGATATATCCTACTTTTTCAAGCTTTGTCAGTAATGGGAATGCTCTTGATTTTGATAGGTGAGATATCGATGAATCAAGTATTATCAGCTCGTATATTGGCGAAGATGAAGAACTCACTCCAGAGTGAGAATGAGATGTATTTATACAATCAAAAGACTCATATCTCCAAGTGAGTGCTGAGTTAGACGAAGATAAAAAAGATACATCATCTACCAAAGATATTATTGAACACAAGGTTTGAAAAGACGAAACATTTGCAAGTATTGCTACAAAATACTGAATCTCAGAGAAATCTATTTATCTCGCAAATAACTTCAATACAGAACATAAAATAAAAGAGTGAGATACATTAAAACTCCCTCCAGTGACAGGAATGCTTCATAAAATTAGATCATGAGATACACTCTCTGTTCTCGCAAAAAATTATGGAGTCGATTCAGAGGATATTATGAGACAAAATGTTCTTCTGTGAGCAGAAGATCTTACTATTGGAAAAACTATTGTTATTCCAGGTGCTGAGCGAGATATTCCTAAACCTCCAGCTCCAAAACCTACCTACGTAGCTTCTTCACCAGTGAGATGAGCAAGTGGAACCGCAGCGAGTCAATTTGTGAGTCCAGCTGGTCGATATAATCTTGTATGGAGATCTCCATATTCTGGAGCCCCTGGAAACTGTACGTGGTACGTCGCATCTCATAAGTGAGTAAACTGGAGAGGAAACGCAAACCAATGGATGCGAAATGCTCGAGCAAAAGGTCATGCTACAGGGTATTCTGCTCGAAACGGTGCTATCGTTCAGTTTGCAGGTCGAGGATATAACCCATATTATGGCCACGTTGGGATCGTTGTTTGAGTAACGTCAACACATATCATCGTATCAGATATGAATTATCGAAGAAAATACGAGGTTACTACTCGAAAAGTTCCAATCGGTGATAGATCAATTCAGTGATATATCTACGTTAATTAATCAAAAAAACTCTCTTATTTTTATAAATAAGAGAGTTTTTTATTATCTTATAAATAGATACGTCAGTAAAAAATATCTAAAGATAATTTATAGTTATGGAATTTGAAGAACTTCAAAAAATACTGAGTCAGGAAATACAAAAAACGCGTCAAGAAAATTCTGATTCTCTCACACAGAAGCATGAAAAGCTTCAGATTTCTGATGCTTTTTTCTGCTGAGAAGATGTCATCAAAAATAGAAAGTTTTTTGAGGCTTCACGATTGGCAATCACA
>JAULKR010169671.1:13616-76113 GCA_032356305.1 Prasiola linearis
TTTCTGATGCTTTTTTCTGCTGAGAAGATGTCATCAAAAATAGAAAGTTTTTTGAGGCTTCACGATTGGCAATCACAGATATGAAAAATATGTCACCAAATGAAGAAATACACGTGCTCGACGCGGGGAGTGGCACAGGAATTCTCTGAATACTTGCCTTGCTAGCGTGAGCTGACTCAGTGACGTTTATAGAAGCAAATCAACACACGCTCAATTGGAGTAAAAACTTTATAAAAAAGCTCTGACTTTCTGAAAGCTGTACTTTCTACTGTGATGATGCTACGAAAGTGCAGCTTTCTCAGAAGTATCATGTACTGGTGAGCGAAACTATTACCATAGATTTTCAGCGTGAGGATTTTCATAAAATAATTACTCATCTAAAGCAGTTTCTTGTGCCCAAAGCTCTTATTATCCCTCAAAGTTTTGAAATTACTTTTATTCAGAAAGATCCAAGTGAAAATATAATTTCAAAAAATTCTATTTATAGAAAATCGTCTGGAGATTTTTCTGCACATAGAGAAGTATTTCTTGAAGAAACGGAAACACTTGACATATCCGGAAGCGTAAATCTATATAAAAATGTATTTCTAAAATCCTGAGATTGTGTTTCATTTTTGAATATGATGACTTTTGAGAGGGAGGAGTTGTGAAGGGAGTTTGTGTGGGGGAAATAAATCGTAAATATGAGAAATTCTTACTTCTTACAAAGCACATAAATTTCTTACATAGAATGCTATTATGAATAATTTTTTTTACCAAGAAACATCTATATTTCCAGAAGTATTTGTAAGCGTATTTCTCGGACTTATCTGACTCCAACTCTATCTTCGAATTTTTGGTCGGAGATCTCTCGCAAAAATTGATGGAATTGATTTTGCTTCAACGATTGCGATCGGTTCTGTGCTTGCAAGTATGATGGTGAGTACGAGTGTTTCTATTGTGAGAGGTTTGACCGTAATTTGAGCTATATTATTGTTTCAAACATTGATTATTTTGATTTATAACGTATTTCCAAGTATTAAAAATATTCTCACAAACGACCCAATTTTTTTGATAAAAGACTGAGAAATACAAACACAAAACTTAAAATCAACAGGAATGAGTTATGAAAACCTTATGGAAAAGCTCAGGGTTTGAGGAGTAGCGAAACTCAGTGAAGTGTGAGCTGCAATATTTGAAACCACTGGAGATGTCTCAATTATCAAATCAAAAGATATAGACAGTGAAATACTCAGTTGAGTCAAAAACTAACTTATAAAAAAATTCTTACTACATGTAGGAAGAATTTTTAACGTATTTTGTTTGCATCTTCGCTCTCGCTCGATGTAACTTTCCTTCCGATTCGCTACGCTTATCGCAAGGGAAACTTAATGGTGCATCCTGCAGGGCTCGAACCTACGACCCCCAGGTTCGAAGCCTGGTGCTCTTCCAACTGAGCTAAGAATGCGTAAAAATCATTGTTTCTTGCCCTTATGTAAGGGTAAAATGTCCGTAGGACAAAAAAGGGTTATATAACTGGTGCAACCAGCAGGGCTTGAACCTGCGACCTCGAGCTTCGCAGGCCCGCGCTCTTCCAACTGAGCTATGGCTGCATAACGTTATTTCTTGCCCTTATGTAAGGGTAAGATGTCCGTAGGACAGAAAGGGTTACTTATTGCTTTGACAGTATAAACAAACTTGTAAAAAGTAAAGTTTTATTTCGCCTTTGAATATATATATTTTGCATCATACTGAGAAATATTATATTTCTAGAAAAATAATGGTGCAACAAAAAATAAGTATTCAGTGAACGAGCATTTTATACAATCCAGACACTATTGATATGAGTATCAGTGATATTTTAAGAAAACGATTTTCTGATCCTGATATGTTAAATAAAACGATGGATGACCTCTATGATCCGTATTTGATGCGAGATATGGATAGAGCCGTTGCACGGATAAAACTCGCAAAACAGAAAAACGAAAAGGTCATTATTTTTGGAGATTATGATGTTGATGGTGTGACCTCGACTTCACTCCTCATGCATTTACTCAAAACACTCAAAATGCAGGTAAGCTATAGACTCCCGCATCGTGTGCATGATGGATACGGACTCAAAGACAAGTTTATTGATGAACTCGCTCCACTCTGAGTGACGCTTATTATCACAGTTGATTGTGGTTCTCGTGATACTGAAATAGTAACGCGCGCAAAACATATGTGAGTTGATATTATTGTTACGGACCATCACTCGGTTCCCGAAAAAATGCCTAATGACGCTGTTGCGTTTCTCAATCCGAATCGTCCTGATTGTGATTACCCCTACAAATGACTTGCTGGAGCGTGAGTTGCTTTTAAGCTTGTTTCAGCACTTGCTGGAGAATTTTTTAACACAGAAAAAGCAGAAGAATATATCCAAAATAGTATCGACATTGCAGCTATTGGAACGGTCGCTGATTGCATGCAACTAAATGGAGAAAATAGAATAATTGTCACCGAGTGACTCAAACACATCAAAAACTCACGATCCCGAGGAATTAGAAAACTCATCGAGGAGAGAATTCATGAGGATTTAGATTCAGATATTTTTGGCTTTCACATTGGTCCACGACTCAATGCTGCAGGTCGTATGGACAGTCCTTACAAGGCTGTGAACCTCATTTTAAATAACTCAGACAGTTTAGAAAATACGATTCAAGATATCGAAAATTTAAATAATCTGCGAAAAGATCGAACACGTATTCACTCAGAAACAGCTTTTGAAAATATTGATTCAAAAGACAATATTATTTTGTATAGTTCAGAAAATATTGAACACGGAATTATTGGGATAGTTGCAGGGAGAATTTGTGAGAAATTCTATAAACCTTCAGTCGTTTTAATTGATGAAGGAGAAAAATATGTTGCCAGTTGTCGAAGTCCAAAATATTTTTCAATCGTTGATATTTTAGAAAAATACAAAGAATACTTTATAGCTTTTTGAGGACACAAAGCTGCGGCGGGCTTTAGTATTTCTAAAGAAAAGTTCTGAGAATTTCAACAAAAAATAACTTCAGAACTCAACGAAATAGACTTTTCAGAACACACAAAAGAAATACACGTTGATAAATGTATTCGGCTTGATGAACTTGGTTTTAAACTATTAGAGTCAATGAACAAATTTAAACCATTTGGAATGGGGAATACGAAACCACTGTTTATGGTAGAAAACTTTGAAGCTGAAAAAATAAGCTTTATTGGAAAGTGACGGGAACATCTCAAATTTGATAATAGATACGGATTTAAAATATTTGGATTTTGAATGTGAGAGTATTTTGAAGAACTCAAAAAAGCAAAAATATTTGACATAGTTTTTGATATCAGTGAAGATAACTGGAATGGTAAGAGAGGACTTATGATAAAGTTAGTCGATATTATTTTGTAGTTTTTTGTATTATTTTCAAGAGTATGCTAAACTTAGTCTATATATTTTTCAAAAAATAAAATTATGTCAAAAGCTAGCTGTACTCATAGAGAATTTCTTCCACTGTATAAAGCGCTTAACAGAGGTCGAGTGACAGATAATAGAAGTTTTGAGTGCAAATGCTGAAAAAAAGTATTTTATGATTTTTATGGAAGTGAAATCGTGAAAAATGATACATTTCTTTCAGGATTTTCAGCACTCTTGTGGACGTCACCAGCTATTTTTGCTATTTTTATATGCCTATTAACAGGCTTGAGTAATCCTATTGTTTTTCTTTATGCGCTCATTTTTGTGATTGCGTATCATTTTGTAGGGATGTATTATGTAACACAGCATCCAGTGCTTGTATTAACAGAAGAAAAGAAAGGATTTTTCTCGAGATAATAGCTATAATACATTAGCTATAAAACAGAACAAGATTTTTTAAATTCTTTTTACTTCTGTAAAAAATAGATAAAATATAACAACAGCATATTTGTATAAAATACCTGTTTTTATATTTTTTTATTTTAAAATAAAATGAAAAATGTTTCTTGATTCATAGTAGGTGCAATGCTTTTTTCTGTTGCTTATTGACTCAGTGCAGAAATGATGATGACAAGTAATACAAATACGTCAGGGAGTTTTCTTGCAGAAAAATGAATTATTCAAAATTCAAACGACTACAAACTTAAAAGTAATATTACTCGCAGAGAAATGCTGAAAGTGATGATGAATCTTTCAGGAAAAGATATTTCTGAAAACTGCGAGTGAAAATTTCAGGATTTAAACGCAAGTGATTGGGGATGTAAATATGCCGAAGCGGCATTAAAAAACTGATTTATAGCGAAAAATACAAACTTTAGACCAGACGCTCCTGTTTCAAATATTGAAGCACTCAAGATGGTAATGCAAGCAAGATGAATTGAGAAAAAAACGACATCAAATATATGTGGAGATGAGAACGGACTCACTAATACTCAAAATTGTGAAATTCCAAAATGGCAAGACCAATATAGAGCATGAGCTGCAGCGTTGAATCTCATTGATATGGGATGAGACTTTGAGGCGATAAACACTCCTTCAAATTCTTTTAATTATGATGATACCGCTTTGAGATGAGCTGTATTCACAATGGCTTCACGAACATACTGAGAATTTTCAGAAAATATTAAAAACTGGAGAACATTTCAAAATAAAGATTTTTCAGTAAAATATCCTGAATCTTGGGTCTACAAAATGTACACCAATGGTGACTGAGATTCGTCTTACGGTTTTTGAGCTATAGCAACTATTCCTGCAGGACTCCAGTTTGAAGTGAGTCAAACATCTATGAATCAAAAAGAATTTCTAGAATCAAAAGAATGAAAAACTTCTGATATTACAACAATTACGTGAGTTTCTGGAAAACGTATTACAATCCCAGCATCAGACGGTGTAGCAGAGCAAACATTTGTGTATGTTTCTAGAGAAAATAAAAATTTCATAGTTTCTGACGGATTTAGTGAAAGTCCATATTTTGAGAATTTTTACAAAAGTTTTCAAATACAAAAATAAATTAAGATTTTTTTAAAAGAGAGTATTCACCAAATACTCTCTTTTTTTGACTTTTATTATAAAATACTACACTAGATAAAAGCTACTCTCTTATTTTTTTATATTTCTCTATGAAACAATTATTTTTCTTATTTTTAATATCTCTATTTTCTATTCACTTTGTGTCAGCAGATATTAATATAGAGCAAAACGCTGCAAACTTTTTAGCAGAAAAATGAATTATTCAAAACTCAAATGATTACAAACTTAACAGTAATATTACTCGCAGAGAAATGCTCAAAGTGATGATGAATCTTTCAGGTAAAGATGTTTCTGAAAAATGTGAGTGAAAATTTCAAGACTTAAACGCGGGTGATTGGGGATGTAAATATGCAGAGGTAGCATTAACTGAGTGATATATTGCAGGGAATACAAATTTTAGACCTGATGATTTTGTTACTCAAGCTGAAGCAGTAAAAATGATATTACAAGCCAAAGGAATAGAGGCTAACTACACGGGAAATTTTGGTCAGGAAAAAATATCAGATTGGAGAGAAGCGTATGTTAACACAGCATTTGATAAGCAACTACTTTGAGAATGATGAGATATAAAAGTACAAGCCTCAAATACTTCTATGTTTAAAATGAACTATAATGAATTTGCAAAGAGAAATTTTATATTTCTAACAGCTTCTAGAAATTTTGAATCTTTTAAACTCGATGTAGAAAATTGGAAAACTTTTACAGATAGCACGGATTGGTCTGTTAAATTTCCAGAGAACTGGGTATACAGAAGTGATTGAGAGTATGTTTCTTTTTGAACGAAAGCAAATAATGGTTTAGATAATTTTTATATTAAATCGACAACAGAGGATTATGAATCTTTAAAAGACAGTGGTCAATTTAGAAAGGTTCGGTGAAAAGAAGGGGTAAATTATATTATTTGGTGAGATGAAAAATATATAAATTGATTTTACGAGACTTTTAAAATAAATGATTAATTGGATAATTTCTCGATATTCTCTCAAAAAATACTATACTTTGCTGTATAGTATTTTTATATAAAAGTTTTTCTATGAAAAAAGTTAAAGTATCTATCAAAGACGAAAACACACTGGTGCTCATAGAGGCAGGATCTGAGGGAGATATTATCGATTTACGTTCTCTGCATGATCTTGATGTTGATACGTCAACTATAAAAAATGTCGTTCAGTCGATTAAAAAAGACAAACTTGATGCAGAGGTGAGAAAACAAACTGAAATACTGGAACGTGAAAATCAGCTAAAATTAGAGGCAGTACAACGGGAGAACAAGTTGCAACTTGATATCAAAGAGCGAGATTTTGCTCAAAAGTCTCGGGAGGATATACAACAAAAAGAAAATAAAATTACTCAGCTCAACTCAGAACTCAAAAATATTGCCGAAAAATCAGAAAGAGACGGAGAGTTAAAACTCCTGAAAGAAAGACAAAAAATAGAAGAACAGTATCAAAGAGAACTCAAAGAAAAAGAAAGTTTGTTAGAGAGACTTAAATATGAAAAAGAATTTAGCGAAGAAAAACTCAAAGGAGAACTGAAAGCCAGTCAAAATGAACTGGTTCTTCACAAAGAAATGCGAACCAAACTGAGTACAAAAATGGTGGGAGAATCACTAGAACTCTATTGTGAAAATGAGTTTAATAAAATACGATCTTTAGCATTTCCTGATGCTGAGTTTTGAAAAGATAATACTATCTCAGATTTGTGAACTAAGGGAGACTATATTTATAGAGAAACTGACTCAGAGGGAAATGAGCTTTTATCAATTATGTTTGAAATGAAGAATGAGGTTGAAACAACAACATCAAAAAAGAAAAACAGCGATTTCTTTAAAAAACTTGATACAGATAGAAACGAAAAAAAATGCGAATATGCGGTATTAGTCAGTTTACTGGAAAAAGATAATGAACTCTATGATCATATAGTGACCGTTCATGATTATAAGCTCATGTACGTGATTCGTCCACAACATTTTATAACGCTTATAGGGTTTTTACGTCAAGCCAACACAAAATCTCAATCACTCAAAAGTGAAATTCACAGACTCAATAATCAAAATATTGATGTTACGAACTTTGAATCCAATATGAATGATTTTAAAGATGCGTTTTCGAGAAATTACGATTTAGCTTCTAAGCAGTTTTCAGTGGCTATTGATGAGATTGATAAAACAATTGATCATTTAAATAAAGTAAAAGAGAATTTACTCAAATCAGATAATAACTTGAGACTTGCAAACAATAAAGCCAGTGATCTCTCGATTAAGAGACTCACAAAAGATAGTCCCAGTGTCCAAAAAGCATTTGAAGATAAAAATTCTATATTTTAAAAATATTTTATTTTAGTGACTTGAATATTTGTATCATTTGAGTATCAAACGTTATAAGCTCAAGATTGTATTCTTGAGCTATTTTTATAACAGCGAGGTCTGTAAAGGAAACTTTTTTCTCAATTGAAAGAAAAAATAGGACTTCTTCTGAAATAGAATCTTGCTCTATGAAAATATCTTCGTTATTCTGAATGAATGCAAGAAAACTGTTAGCAAGTTCTTTTCATCATTTGTATGTGAGAACACTTGAGACTTCGTTCAAAACACAATGGGGAACAATAACTTTAGAGTTTCAGATATTTTCAAATATCGCCTTTGCATTTTCGTGATGAGAATCGAAATCTAAAAAAAGAGCAACCCAAACACTACTATCAATTATGTACATAGATTTATTTGTATAAAAGACTATCTATATTTTCAGAAATATTCTCAGTTTTTTTACTCTCAGTTTTTTGAATATATCCATAAAAGTCTTGTAGTCGTTTTGTTTGTTTCTGGATTTTCTTTACAAAAAAATATTTCTTAAGGTGTGTTTTCTCTACTGTTGCTGTATTCATTGGGAGGCAATTATTTGATTATACATACAAGATTATATATTTTTAAGCAAATTGCAAATACGCATTGTTTATGAAAATCCTCTTTACAGAGCTGGTATTCCTGATATATTTAAGAAGTATTAGATTTTTTTAAAGATACTACTTATGAAAAATACAAAAATCGTAGCGACGCATGGTCCAGCAATCAATGGAGAAAAAGATCTGCTCGCACTTTATGACGCTGGAGTGAATATTATTCGTTTTAATTTTTCTCACGCAAAACACGATCAAGTTCGTGAGGTTTTAGAAATCATGAGAAAAAATAACAGAAATGGGAGAGCAGCACTCTCGATGATGCTGGATACCAAGTGACCAGAAATTCGAACTTGAGATTTGACTACAAAACAAGTATACAAAACTGGAGACATGTTTAAATTTTATGTAAACCAGGAGGCGTTTCAAGAAGATGGATCTGCACTGTTTTGTGACTATCCTCATTTGTGAGAAGATGCATTTCTTGGACAAATAATAGATATTGATAGTGGTTTGTTTCAGGTAAAAGTTTTATCAAAACACGATAATTTTTTAGAAGTAGAAGCTCAAAATGATGCAAGCATCGGCTCACGACGACACGTTAATCTCCCAGGAATTCGTCTAAAAATGCCAGGAGTCACGGATAAAGACAAGGAAGATATCAAATTTGCAGTAGAAGAATCTATGGATTTTATCGCAATGAGTTTTGTGAGAAGTCGCGCGAACGTTCAAGAGCTTCGAGACTATTTAAAAGAACTTTGATGAGAAGATATAAAAATAATCTCAAAAATCGAAAACCAGGAATGACTCGATAATCAGGCTGAAATCATTGAGGCGAGTGACGGAATTATGGTCGCGCGTTGAGACCTTGGAATCGAAGTTCCTATCGAGAAACTCCCAAGTTACCAATCAAATATGGTTCGAGATACCCTCGCTGCCTGAAAGTTTACGATTATAGCAACCCATATGTTAGAGTCGATGATAGAAAACCCCTTTCCAACTCGAGCAGAGGTTTGAGATATTTATAATGGAGTGATGCAGCGCTCTGACGCGGTGATGCTCAGTGGAGAAACTGCAGCTGGAAAATATCCAATCAAGTCGGTTCAGGTGATGTCAGCTACTATTTCTGAAGCTGAAAAAAATCTAGAATCATCTCAGAGAGACTTTTCTACAGATGGACTCACGGAGCGTGATATAGAAAAAAAATCTCTGATTCAGTCAGCAATTCGTAGTGGAGAAGAACTCTGAGTCCAAGGACTGTTTATATTTACAAAATCTGGAAAACTCGCACGTTTGGCTTCAAGTTTTCGTTCGACACTCCCAATTTACGCGTTCACCATGCATCTTCAATCAGTTGCGTATATGAATATTCTCTACTGAGTATATCCATACTTGCTTGAAAAGTGGGATGAAAAATTTACACAAAATATATATTCAGCGATTGATCTATGTAAAGAACAAAATATTTTAAAAGCGTGAGACAGGATTATGATAGTGAACGATATTCAAAAAGGAGAAAAAGAAATTCCAATTGTAGAACTTATGGAAATAACGTAACTTTTTCATATACTCAGTTTATATAATATTTTTTATAAAAAATAAAACAGATGATACTTTCAAATATGGACTACATCCCGTGAAAAGAAGTTCGCGAACATCACGGAATTGTAAATGGATCAACCGTGCGTTCAAAAAATGTGTGACGGGACATTATGGCAGGACTCAAAAATATTTTTGGATGAGAACTCAAAGGATATACAGAACTTCTGAATGAATCACGCAAAGAAGCTATTTCCAGAATGATAGCAGAAGCAGAAGAAATGTGAGCAAACGCGGTGTTGAATATCAGATTTTCAACATCATCAGTATCGGCCTGAGCTTCAGAAATCTATGTGTACGGAACAGCTGTAAAAGTATAATTAAAAAAAATATTATGGAATTTCTTTTTTTTATCATCTTGATTCTCTTTGGTCTGATTTTCGGTAAGTTGGCAGAAAAAAAGCACTACGCGAGTATTATAAAACGTGAAGAAAAATATAATTATATCCCTGTACTTTCAGACAAAGATACTCGGTCAATTGATTCAATTGAATGACAATGAATTTTATGTATGTGAGGAACAGTGGTGGCAATCGACGCATTTAAAAAACTTATGGCAGGATTTGTGAATATATTTGGTGGGAGGATGAAGTGATATGAATCACTCGTTGACAGAGCTCGTCGAGAATCAATTTTAAAAGTAAAAGAAAAAGCTGAGAGAGCAGGGTACAACGCGATTGTGAACCTCAGAATTGAAACCTCGAGTATTTCAAAAAATGCAAAACAGTGAGTGTGAAGTGTTGAAGCGCTTGCCTATTGAACCGCGATCAGGATATCAAATGCAGTCTAATGAAGATAATTACCCCAAAAAAACTTTCTAAAAATTATAATGTCTCGAGTGAGAGTGATAGTTCGCTTTTTTTTCGCTATGCGTGATTTCTCGTGTTTCTGATTGTAGGACTTTATATATTTTTCTGGAGTCTTTCATTTTTGGTGATTCAGTTTGTGAGTATTGAGGATGAGAAAATATTTTTGTGAATCGATGTTTCTGAAATTGATTTGTGAATTCCGCAAGAACTTCCACAAGACTTAAAAAATCGGTATGAAGATATTTCGTATAATTTGCAACTCATAGATATGTGAGAGACAGAAAATGCCTTTGCGAGTTTATGATGAAATTTGTATATTACTACTGCTTTTTTAGATCAGATTGAGAGTTTTGAAGAACTTGATTTTGTAATATGACATGAGATTGGTCATATTGAAAATCGTGATGTTTTGAGAAATCTTGTTTCTTCATTTCCTGTTATTATTCTTTTGAGTATTTTTTGATGAGATTATGGACTGACACTTTTTGAGTGAACTATTTCAAATACGCATAGCAAAGCTCTTGAAACCAAGGCTGATATATTTGCGGTTGATTTTGTATACAAGCGAAATGGTCACGTTTCATGTGCGCTTGATTTTTTTGAAAAATGAAACACGGTAGAAAGTAATCTTATGGAAATATTTTCATCTCATCCAGTAACAGAATTTCGAATTCAGCGAGCGAAAAAATATATACAAAAACAAAACTATTCAGAGTGAGAATGTACAACGTATACCTTATAAAATATATCTATGAAAAAAATACTTATATTTCTCAGTCTTATTATCGCTTTGTGAGTCGGATTGGTAATGGCATATGATATTACTCCCAATGACGACGAGTTACTCGATAGAGTTGAAAATAAACTGATACAAGTTATTGACGCTGATAACAGTGTCACAGCTGAGATCGTTGTGAACTATATTTATAAAATACTCGATACTCGTGAAAATTTAAGTGAAAGACACATTACACTTTTTGAAATCATAGCTGACGATATTTCTTGGGAATATGAAATCGGAGAGTACGCGCAAGTTGATGATGATTATGAGTATTTTGAAGCAGGAGATAATTATGATGACGAAATAAATTATGAAGCCTGAGAATTTACTGGACAAGAAGATGATTTAGCTGAAGTTATTGCAAGTTATAAAATTTCTTGAGATACTATAAGACTTGAGTCGGGTAGGGATGATATAAAAAATCAAGAGGTCTGGAATATATTTGCTGCACTTATTCCAGCGTCAGTGAGAGCAGATTTTGCACGTTTTGAAATATCTCATAGTTCTGAATCTGATACAGCAGCGCACGTGGAACAAACTCCTGAAGATAACACAAAATGGCTTTTAAATGTAAATTTAGATAGCTTTTATACTAACTGAGTACTCGAACCAGCAGAATCATACGCAACACTGATTCATGAGTTTTCACACGTTATGACACTCAGTAAATCACAAGTTCGCTATACTCCTGAGACAGATAATGAAGTGTTGCTTGAGCGTTTTGAAAACGGATGTGAGTGAAATTTTCTGCAAGAGTGATGCCTTAATACTGATGCCTATTTCAATAATTTTATAAATACCTTTTGGGCAGACAAAGCATATTTAGAAAAGGTGAGAAATGAAGAAATTTCAGCTTACGCAGATACTCCTGAGAGTTTTATTACAGAATATGCAGCAACAAATCCAGGGGAGGATATAGCTGAGAGTTTTACGTATTTTGTCCTAAGAGCCAGTCCTGAATGAAATACTATTGCCGATCAAAAACTAAGATTTTTTTACCAATACAGAGAACTTGAATCTCTCAGAAAACAGATTCGAAGTAATTTGGCTGCATTGAAATAACCCTATCTTAATTCTTTCCCTAACATTAGGGAAAGAGGCTGCAATAAAAATTATGCCAGATATCAAACAAGACATTCTTGAATACTTACTCTGAATTCCAGAGGGGAAAGTAATGACCTATAAAACACTGGCAGACGTTTTTTGAGTGCATCCCCGCAAAGTCGCGATGACGATGAAATATAATAAAAATCCCTGAATATTTCCCTGTTATAAAGTCATTGCTCATAGTGGAAAAGTCTCAGGATACAATGCCTGAGAGTGAGAATCAACAAAGATAGAAATGCTCAGAGCAAGTGGAGTAGAAGTAATTGACGGAAAAGTCCCGAGGGAGTATATACTATAACCCTATCTTAATTCTTTCCCTAACATTAGGGAAAGAGGCTGCAAAAAATGTCAGAATTAGAAATACATATTACAAAGTCTTGGAGGAAGAGCGTATCTCTTCGTTTTGATCGTGCTTGAATCTTGCAGGTGAAAGCTCCAAAGTTTACATCAAAAAGCACAATCAACACATTTATCGAAAAGAATAAAAACTGGATTGAAAGCCAAAGAGAAAAAATATTAAAGCAACAGGTAGAGAAGAAGTTGTATCTCTTTGGGGAAGAACTCTCCGCAAGGAGAGATGCAAATGCACATGAATTAGAAAAATTTTATAAAGCTGAAGCAAAGAAATATATTCCTGAAAGATGCAGAGAACTGGCAGAACTCCACGGCTTTGAGTATAACAAGCTCAGAATCACGAGTGCAATGACGCGTTGGTGAAGTTGTAGTTCTAGTAAAAACCTAAACTTTTCCTACAGGCTTATCATGTCTCCACATAGGAGTATAGATTACGTCATCATTCACGAACTGTGTCATCTCAGGCAGATGAATCATGGTCCAAGGTTTTGGGCAGAGGTAACAAAAATTATGCCAGATTATAAAAAATATGAGAAACATTTAAAAGATAATTGATGGAAGTACAGAATATAAAATCTTCTGTACTTTTTTTGTGTACAAATATTTATAATCATCGAAAAACAATGAGAATTTTGTATGAGTTTTTATAAATATGGAAATTCTATGTTGACGTTTTAGCAATATTGAGTTACTAAAAATATTATATTTTTTTAGTACTGAGAGACATGTTTTTGCCTTTTTTAAGCTAAAAACTCTATATAAAAATTGAAAAAAAGATTTGTAATATATTCCGAAATCTCTAAACGCAAAATTGTTTTTTAAAAAAGGCTTTGACCAAAGGGGGAAGGTTTTGTATACTAGAGTTATTAAATATTTTTTTAAAAGGAAAATATGGTTAGCCTTCCTGGTGCAATTGTAAGTTTATGAGTGGCGCTTTCTTCTTCAGAAAAATGACCTGATGTGATAAATAATCACGTTGAGAGAACGGCTGCGATAACTTGTGCAATATGTAGTAAAACTTGATTACAAATGGATGTAGAATGACTAAGTCCGGAACTATTTGTGGAGTGAGCTGAATATCCTGTTGTAGATTTAAGTGGTTGAACATATCAGATTGCTAGTGCAGATATGTGAAATACAAATACTGTTACACAGATGGCATCTATTGAATTACCAACTAGAGAATCATTTGTATGACGAATTAGATCAATAATTCCAAAATGAAGTTCTGAAATCACCCAAGAACAATTAGAGGATATTTGAAGCGATTATGATGGATTTTATAAAGCTCTCCAATCAGAAATATCTTCTTCTAACGTATCAATCTGAAATCAAACAAAATTAGAGGGGGATACCAAACCTGATACTCTTTCAATTTCAAATTACTTTCTTGGTTTATCAATTACTAATCAAATATTAGTTGTTCAAAACTTTACAAAATATTGAGATGTAGCTAATGCTGTAAGCTCAGTTTTACCTCATTTATGAGAGTCAAGAGAAATTTTAGAGTGAGAGTTTTGAGATAAGTTTATGTGAATTATTGCTAAATCTAGTAGAAGAATCGATAAGACTGGTCCAGAGGATTTAGCAAATACTCTTTTGGAGCAAGAAACGTCAGGAGAAGAAATATCGGTTGAAGATTATATGTCTTATCTTGAGTGAGTGAGGCAGGATTCGTGATTGTATAGTGCGTATTTACTCTATGCTAGAGATAAGTTTCAATCTGATAAAAAAAATAATGGGAAAAAATTTTCTCCATATGCTTCAGAGGCAGAATTTTATGCTATATTAGATCAAGCTTTAAAGTCACGCAAATTACCAGTAGAAACGAATCGTTGGTCAGAAAAAGACAAAACTGATAGAAGGTTTTTTGGTAAGGTAGAAATATTTATATGACAAATTATGACTAAAAAACCTGACGATTATGAAAAGGTGATCGAAAAGACTATAATTGCCATAGGATTTGACGAACTTGGTAAGATTTTCAGTGGATTATTACCTTCACCCGAAGTCATAAAAAGATGAGAAGAAGAAATGCAAGCACTAAGAGAAAAAGGAGATAGAGATCAACGTGATATTGAAAGGCAAATTAATGAGGCTCATGAACTAGGAGAAAGTTTTGACCGTGTTGCAAAGTTACTTAGTTGAGTTTAATTCGAGTATCCCGATTTTGTAAATACATCGAATATATGTTAGTATAGAACTAAATAATTTTAGTTCTATTTTTATGTCTGAAAATCTTACATTCCACGAAGAACGATGAGAGGATTCAGAAAGTCAAAGCTCATCTCAAGAGTTGTTTTCAAAGGTAGAGCAAGATTTGATAACTAGAGCGAGAAAAGAGCTTCAAAATCCAAATGCATTAAGGATAGCTGACCAACAACATAAACAGCTAGTTGAACTTTGAGATCAATACGAGGAATGAAGTAGCGAGATTACTGCTGAACACAATGCTTTTCAAGAGGAGATTGAAAAATTAGACTACATAGAAGAAGAATTTATTGATTTTGAAGTACCGTGATGAGATACTGAATCTTCAATTAAAAATATGTTTTCTTTTCTTGGGAACTTATCAGATATTCAAAGAAATGAAGTATATGATATTTTAACAGAGGACGAATTCCTGTTTGATTTAGAGGATTATATAATGGAAAATGGTTTTCCGAATGATGAAACTTATAAGGTTTTTTTACAATTTCTTTCAGAGGATTTATGATTTGAACTCGCTTCTCAAAATGACGATAATACAAGTAATCCACAGAATTTAGATAAATGACCTAAATGACCATCAATAATTGATACTATAGCTATGAGTGAGATGGATCAGCAAAAAGAAGATTACTCTAGTGAATTACTGAAAGAAAGACAAAAATCAGAAGTAGTTTTAGAAAATGAAAAAAGTGATATTGAAAGATCTTTTTCTAATGCTCAAGAGTATGCTAGTCTATTACTAACATTCGAATGAGTTGATAATAGATTACTTGAACTCACTAAGCCGTATAGAGAGACTACAAATTTTCTAGATAAACCAAGCGATTTTTGGAAAACAGTAGAAACAGATATAACTTCATATTTCGAAAACCTTGCACAAAATCCAGTAGCTTTTACTGAGACTCTTGATAGCTTAGGATGACCAGACTCAGAGCTATTTAAAGCAACAGAAAAATTAGTACTTGCGAGTTCTCCATGACTCAAAGCTGATTTTGAGAGGTATAAATGAGAATACACTTCTCCATTACCAATAATTCAAAAAGACGTCGCAGAAGAAGTAACTCGCGAACTCAATGATGAGATTATTTGAGATTATGATATTGCAGAAGACTATGATTACAGTAAAAATCCTCCAGTTCGAAGTATAGGGCTTGCGTGAAGTGAATACAAAATGAAGTCTCAACCTCCAATTGGAGATTTTTATCCTGCTACTGTTGAATACACAAATGTAACGCAAGAGGTACAAGCAAAACTGGATAGTGTGAACGCTTTAATGGATTATGTTGCTGGACTTAGTACGTCTGCAAATATCGAAGCAGTTCATGAGCAATTGAATTCAATGGTTCCTTATACAATGAAAGCAACTCTTGGAATCACAAATATTGAGAGATTTTCAACTATTGATGAACTTAAAACGTGAGTATTAAATTTGGCCTGATTAGAAAAAGAAAAACTAGAAAAGAAAAGATCTGATGCAAGAAAGAGATACAAAGAGTCTTTAAATAAGGTAAAAGAAGCGTATAAAAAAACACTTCGTGAATCACAAGAAAAACAACAAGAAATCCTCACATTTTTAAGAGATATTGGATTTGATAAAATTCCTCAGGATTTTACAAATAGAATTATCGCACAAATCAATATTACAAAAAATATCGATCTATGAAGAGATCTTCAAATAAACAGCGATATTGATATCGAGAATTGAGAATTTTGAGTAAATATTTTAGGAGATGATACAAACTTAGAAAGAGAAGCGTTCGTTCGTTTAATGAATTTAATAGTTACATGAAACGCTGAATGAGAAAATGCACTTATCGGAGACCCCGCGAGCTTTATTTCTCAAAAACTAATTGTCGATCCGTATAGCATGCAACACTTACTTAATAAACCTGATTGAATAATAGGTTCTGGAGGGTGACTAGATATGGCTCAAGTATATAAAAACCTTTGATGGAATTGAGAGAAAAATGAAAAACTAGTTAACGATGACAAAGATAACGAGGTTCCTATTTCTTAGTTTTTTAATTTTTCATATTTTTTCAAAAGCAACTTTATCATTTGACATGCTCTTACAAAACTCTTACATTAGTAGGGATATTTGTAAATTTTCCAAACTTTGCTTTGAAATATTTTAAATAACTCGTCAGTTGCGAAACACCTAATTTTTTAGAACCTCGAATTTTTTTATTCGGGGTTTTTATTTGTCTAATTTTTTTGATTATGCCAAGTATGAAACGAAGCCACTTTGCTAGAAAGCTTTTCTCTAGTATGTGTTTGTTATTTTTATTTACTTCACAGTTTCAGGTATTTGAACTCTACGCTCAGTGAGAGGCAGAACTTGTTTCTGAAAAACAAAAATGAGAACAAACACTCAAAGCAGTCGATCAAGTTATTGAAAACGCTGTTGTAAAAATCGACGCAAAGCTGTGAAATAATACAGCAAAAAAAGATAAACTTGAAGGAAAACAAGTAGAAATTAAGAAATACCTCGAAGAGGTGAGTGCCGATATTAAACAAGAGAAAAATAGCAAAGACATTAAGAAAAAGGTTGATGAAGCCAAAAAAGTTGTCGTTTTAAAAGTAGTATCATGAGTCACTCAGTATGAAGATGTTGAGGATAGTATTGATAGTGAAGTGGCAAATTCTCCTGCAGAAATATCAGAAGCCTTGGAAACGATTCAAGACTCTATGGAGACGGACTCGGGAGATTATAGTATTATCGTAAAGAGTAGAAAGAAATCAAACGAAGTACAAAAACTCTTTGCTACTTTTGATAGTGAAACCAAAATAGTCCTTATGTACCAAGATGCAGGACAAAATTATTTTGAAGTATTTCTTGAGAGTGACTCTATTTTTCGGCAGGAAATGCTTGAGGATATTGAATCATGAATTTTACCAGAGAATTTTCTCTGAGTAGAAATTATTTTTCCAGAAGTATTTGGAATCAATGAGTTCAACGTAGAGTGAGAAAATATTTTAGAGACCTGGGGAATTGAAAAATATAAAAGTTATAATTATATAGAAGAAACAAAAACGCAGTCTCAAAAAATACGAGTTGCAGTTGTTGATACAGGAATTGACTATAATCATCCAGATCTCAAAAATAACGTAAATCAAAAACTTTGAAAAGATTTTGTAAACGATGACAATGACGCGTGGGATGACCAAGGACACGGAACACACGTTGCAGGAACGATTGCTGCAAATATTAACGGAAAATGAATTATTGGAGTGAATCCCTATGTTGAACTCATTCCTCTTAAGATTTGTACAGCTCGTGGATTTTGTCCGAGTTATGCAGTACTTCGAGCTCTTGATTATGCTAAAACTCAAAAAATAGATATTTTGAATATGAGTCTATGAGGGAGAGGAAATCCTGAAGGGCATGCAATATGCTCAGGTATTGCGTCAGTTGTTGACGCTGGGTGAATTGTGGTTGCTGCTTCTGGGAACTCAAATATAGATACGAGTCGTTTTGTGCCAGGTGGTTGCGCGAAAGCCATAACGGTAGCTGCGGTTGATAGTTCATGAATGCGAGCTCCGTTTTCAAATTACGGAGATAAAGTTGATGTTTCTGCTCCGTGAGTAGGTGTGTATTCTACCTATCTAATGAATAAGTGAATATATAAAAAACTTTCAGGAACATCAATGTCAACACCACATGTTGTTGGAATAATTTCTCTCATGCAAGCTAGAGATTCAGATATAACGGCTTGAGAAGTAAAAACAGCTTTTAATACATATAAAAATTCTGTACAAACAGATAAAAGTTACAAAACGATTGCTTCGTGAATTAATCTTAATGCGCTTCTCACAAGTTATATAGCTAAACCTGAACCTGTTGTTATTGATAACAAAAAAGAAGCAGTAGCAGTTGAAAAGGTTCTTCCTCAGGAGAAAAAAGAAAAAGAAGAACAAAAAGTTGAGGAGAAGAAAGAAGTGAAAGAAGTTAAAAACGTAGGGAACGAAGATGTTCGTTCCGAAAAAAGAGATGAAAAAATACTTCTGGAATCTCTTCCAGTTGACCCAAGTTTAGAATGAAAAAAATCCTGATCATTTCAACAAAAAGAAGAAACTCAAGATGATAGTGAGCGAGAAGAGGCATTCACTATAAAGTCCATATCCATTCCGATGAAGTTGTGAGATGACGGAGTAGACATTAATAGTAGTGATGAGTATGAGTACCAAACAGAAGAACTTCCTCTTAACGTAGAATGAGACGAAAAACAAGAATACGAAGTGATATCTAATACACAAGTATTTTGAGAAAATGGAGAAAAACTAGATGGAAACGTAGAAATAAACTCAAATGAAAACAGTTATGAAACAAGTGGAATTTCTTTTGAGTGAGAAATAGATTTTGAGAACCTTCCAGAAGTGCAGAATAAAAAACCTCTCTCTGAGAGTAGTGAAATTGAAGACGAGGAAGACGAATATGAACCACAAGAAGTTTCTATAGATTGAGCACAAGCCTGAGTTGAAATAAATAGCGAAATAGAATCAAGTAATTTGGTATTTCATACGTGAGCACTTGATAAAAGTATTAATGCTGAACCTCGTGACGAAGATGGTAATATTATAGATACTAAAGCTCTGGAAAGTATTGAACTCGTTGAGGAGCTTGATTATGAACATACAGATGAGATTTTTATTGATTGAGCCGAAACTTGAGTTGAGATTAATAGCTCGCAAGAGATAAAATGAGAATTGTTAGATATCTGAGAATTCGAGATAGATGAACAAAAAGAATTTGAGGTACCTGAATGAGAAATAATTTCATGATATGATCAAGATGACGAACGTACTGAAGTTGAAATAAACTCGATATGAGATGATACGGAATGAAATGATGAGGTAATAGAACTCGAAGAAGTGATTGAAGTGATTCAGGACGATGAAATATTTGAATATTCGGATGAGCCAATTCTTATCGATTGAGCAAGTGCATGAGTTGAAATAAATAGTGCTAATGAGGATGTATCTGAGGAGGAAGAATTACAGTTTGAAGAATATGTAGAGTCAGAGCCATATTTTGAACTCATAGAATGAGAAGCTCTCATATGAAACGATGATGACTCTGAGTGAATGGACGTAATAGAGATTAACTCAGTAAATTGAGACGACTCTGAGACTTTAGACCAAGAAAAATTTACAGAAATTGAAAATGTTGTTGAGGAGTTTGATGAGCTCGAAGAAGTAGAATATTCAGAGTGAGAAGTATTTCTAGAAGATACAAATGATAGTGATGGAGTAGAAATAAACTCTCTTTGAGACGAAGGTATTTTCGATGATGAAAACTTTGAAGAACGTGAAGTATGAAGCGAGACTGAGCAAGAGTTGTCATTGCAAGATATTATAGATTCAAGCGATATACAAGAAATTGAAGCACCCGAAGATGAAAACAATGAGAGAGATATACAAGATGAAGAGGATGAAGAAAATGAAGATTGAGAAGAAGAGAGTATTTCTTTTGCCGACTTAGAGGAAATACAAGTTGAAGAGTTTGATGAAGATGCTGAATGAGAAGATGAAAATTGAGGGGATGATTTTGGAATACAAAATACATACTCACTCACAGTTTATCCAAACGCATATGGAAATATCAGAATATATAAATCTTATAGATATGACTTTAGAAGTACGAATACAAGTATTGCTCAAATGTATACTTCAAAAAGATATATTACTTTTAAGTGACTAAAACCAGGGCGATCAACAATTAAGATGTACAAATACGGAAGATATTATCATACAATTTATTTAACGGTAAAAAGTCCTCCTAAACCTAAGGAACTATCACTCAATGTTGAAAAGGGAAAAACGCTTTATTTTAATCTCAATAGAGCCTATGATTATCGTATTACAAGTCAGGCTATTGATAGGTATGCGTATGCTAAGGTTCGTACATCATCAAGTCATATTAGAATATATTGATACACTCCCTGAAGAATCAAGTATTTTGTAAGAGATCGCTCTTGAACTTTAAAATACATTATTAATTTAAACGTCAAGGCTAAAGCCTCAATTGTAATAAAAACTCGACTAAATATATGACAGAGTTCATACCACCGTTTGAATTATAATAGAAGATACTCATATAGTAGCTCTAATAGTTGAGTAAAGATTTCTCTATGACGTAGCTGAATTCAAGTTACATGATTCAAGGCCTGAAAAACAAAAGTATACATTAAAGTTCGTTGAGTTACTTTATACGTTGTAGAAATAATAATCAATACTCCACCGAAACCGAAAGAGTATTATGCTACGGTTCTTCAGCACACAGAAAAAAGAGTATATATTCCTAAATGAAATTTTTCTTCTTCTATTTCATATTCTCAAGGTTGAAACTTAGGGTATAGAAGTTCTGTCTCGTATTCTGGTTTGATCAAGCTCAAATGATATTACGTATGAACCGCGAAAATCTATTTTAAAGATAGAAATGGAGTTGTAAGATATATACTGAACGTAAAGATTGTTCCTCAACCTCCAAAAGTTATTGATATTAAAGTGATGGAGTGAAAGAGAGTGACAAACAGGATGTGATGAGCTTGGAATTATCGAGTAAGTATGTCAAAAGGTGGACATGTAAGACTAAGCATGAACTCAAAGTATATTACTACAACATGACTTAAAGCTTGAACGGTAAAAGTATATTTTAAACAGTGAAATATTCATAAATATACACTGAATATAAAAGTTATTCCAAAACCAGTACCAAAGACGTATGTTGCAAAGGTTCATGAAGGGAAAGAAACACGTGTCAATCTCTCAAACAAATACCAAGCTTATATTTACTCTGTATGAAAACCAAGTGGACGGGCACAAGTTACCAGTTATATACAAAACGGATATATTAAAATAAAAGGACTAAGTAGATGAACGGTAACCTATCATATACGAGATAATGCATGACTTCATAGATACACTATATCTGTAAGTGTTATTCCTACACCCCCAAAGGTTGAAAAAATTACGATTTACGAGGGAAAAAGTAAATATATCAGTATTCCTTGAATGAGATCATTAAGTGTGAGCAAGTCTTGATACGTGAATATATATCATGATCGTAAAAGGTACTACATTTTAGTTGCTGGACAAAAGGAAGGGAGTTCAAGCATATATCTTAAAAATACGTATTGAAACCATTCTCTCACATATAAAATTACTATAAAGCCAAAACCAAAGCCAAAAGTATATAACCTAAATATTTTTAGTGGATGATCTGCATATCTCAATCTCCCTGACGACGTTACAAAATACTATGTACGTGGTACAGGAGATTATATTTTAGATTCACAAACAAGAAGAGGAAAACAACTCTATTTCTCAACGAGAAATGTGTGAAAATATACACTTACTTTTTATGATAAAAATACGAACTTCCCGAAATATATTGTAAATGTAGTATCAAAAGCTGAAGAGAATCGCTATACTCTTAATGTTTCTGATGAAATACGTGTGTGGGGAAATGAGAGGTATCGTGAGGTTGTCACAAATACTTCTATTGTAAATTATTATGTACAAAAAAGAAGCGTTTTAGTAGGAAGGAAGGTATGAAAAACAACTATAAAAATTTATAAAAATGGAGGACTTCGAAAAATCTGGCATATCACGGTAAAAGCTCCATCAAGACCAAAAACTATTTCTTGCACAACAGAAGTTTGAAAAGATTGTCACTTTGCAATCAAAAATAATGGCTATTATTATCGCGAATCCAAAAGTAAGATTGCTGAAATCGACGCAAGTTCTAAAAAAATAAGGATTGCAGGAAGTGCTTCTGGGCTTATTACCTTGTATATAAAATCAGATATTTGAAATTATGTAACTCATATCCTAAAGGTAAATATTCGGGCCCAACCACCAAAACAGATAAATTGTACCGTTCCAGTATGACTTACGTGTGGATGAGTATGGCATGAAAAAAAAGACTACTACTACTCAGTTTCAAATAAAAGTCTCGTTGAGACAAGGAAAATACATAAAAACAAAAGAAATGTAGACACAGGACAGTATGAAAAAACAGGCAAGGAGTGACTTGAGATCACATGAAAAAAAGTATGAAAAATAAATATATATGTTTTTATTCGATGAGATCATTATGCTACTATCAAGACAAATGTTATTCCAGCAGTAAAAACTATAGATATAGAGGGATGAAATATAAGAGTGAAAGAATGACAAAAAATAAAAGTATGAATTACTCAATGAGGGTGAAAATATAAAATTCTCGAATCAAATCCAAATATCCATAATTCACGTATTTCAAGTAATAAAGGTACCACTGCAGAAATACACGTTGAATGAAAAAATGTTTGAAAAGACTATATTATAATCAGTGATCAATACGATCAAAGAGAGTGAGTACGAGTTATAGTTGAAAACGTCAGTTTAGTACTTTCTTCGATCTATACTCCTCAGATGAAAACCTGAAAAACACAGTATATTGATGTCCTTGAGAGTTATAAATGAATTAAGTCATTGACTCCAAGTAACAATAATATTCAAGCACAATTAGTAGAAAACCAAGACGGAGTTCAATCAATAAAAATCAAAGCTTTATCTCAGTGAAAAGCAACTCTCAATGTTCGAGATCATGAAAATAATCTTGTGACTGTGAATTTTAATATTACGTGAAACATAGTGAGTGAGCCGATAGATAGTAACTTATGAAAAATCAGATACATCCGAGATCATGTAAATGGATCAAATAGAAATAGAGCATCACATTGGATTGAGATACAAGCTCTTGATTGAAACTGAAAAAATATAGCTCTAGGCAAAAAGATTACCTGATATAAACTCGAAGCACATCAAAGGTCTTATTCAAGAATAACAGATTGAGATCTTAGTTGAAACAACTACGCTGAAGCATCGAATTATGAATGATACAATAATATAGTAGTTGATCTGTGAGCGTTGTTCTACATCGAAAAAGTCAAAGTTTGGCATTATTATCCTGATGGATGAAGTGGGAGAATTTACAACGGAACAAAAACAGAGGTTTCAGCTGATGGAGTGAACTGGACAACACTGTATGATTCAGCTGTTTCAGGAACGTATGTTGAGCCAAAAGATGGGAGTGGAAGGATGTATGAAATAAACAGTGGATCAAATGGAGACAATAATTCTGAAGAACTTTCTGATTTAGAAAAACTTTTAAAAGAGTTATTTGCTGAATTTGGTATAGAGAGTATAGATAAGAATTGAGTAAAGATAAATAGTGCTGAGAATGCTTATAGATGCGAAGTTGGAAATACATGAAAATACTATACTCGACCATATTACGCTCTATGTAAGAATAATCAATATGGTGTTGCTTGGACTTGTAAAAGTTGATATGTAGATCTTTGATCTGCAAAATATTGATATACAAATTCTTGTGTAAAAAAACAAGATTTAAATTCTGTTTTAAAATACAGTAAATATATTAACTCGTTTCGGAATGCTGTTTCGAAAGCAAGTGTCAGTAAAACTCAAGAAATAATATTAAGGATAAATGAAAATAGAGAAACTTATGCAAACAATCCGCATCTAAATTATATTGTGGATGACCTCTTAAATGAGCTTGATAAAAAATTAGACCCGACTTATAAAGATCAACAGGATATTCTAAATCTTTGGAAAGAGATACTCACAATAAGTGATAATTGAAGATACTTTTGGGGAGATTGATACCTTGAGTATGATAATTTAAAATGAAAAACACGAATTGAATTAGAAGAATATGTTTTGAATTTTTCTAAGAATTTAGACGAATACCTATATAAATACAGCCTCGAGTATAAGAATGGCTTTGAAAAATTTACAAAAAATATTGAATGAGACGTATCAGAAATAAAAAGATGAGCAAGAGAATGAGTCATTGAGTGAACAACAGATTATCTCATGAGTTATTATGACCTAGCAAAAACTCTTTCTGAGCTCCAACTTGATGATGTAAAAAATTGAGTAAAATGATTATGGTCAAAGGTTACGAATCCAAAAGAAACTTTATGAGATGCATATGTCACATTTAAAACTCAAATAAATGAAATATATGAGAGACTTAAAGTTTTAACTGGATATGAATGAGCTAAATGATGATCCTACGTTTGAACTACCACAACTCTATGAACCGCAGATCTAACGTGAAAAATACTAACATTGTGAGGAGGGGGATTTTTTGTAAAAATTTCTAATAAACTTGATAGTTTGATATGGTCAAAACCATTATGATTATGACATACTTGAAGATATATTCCAAATAACCTAAATGAAAAATTAGCTTTAGAGCAAGCAATTAAGAATCCTTTATGAGGTATTGAATTACCAGTAAATATGACCGATTCTAGGTGGATGTGAAATGATTGATGGGTAAAAATGAGTCAAAATATAAACTGAATAGAGGTGCATTATGTTTTTAACAAAAAGACAAAACAAATAGACGATTTTAAATTTAAAAATTAATTATGATAATAGAAAATAAAGACAAAAATCAATTCTTAGAATTATGATTTAAATATAAATTTGATGATTATATAACTTATAATCTAGAAGGTAAAAATAATACTTTTAGTTGAAGATCTACAGTTTGCTTTCATATAAAGAGTCTTATAAAATTTAAGGCCGATATTATAAAAATAGAATCATGAAATATTGTAAAAATAAATGATTCTGATTCTGATTCTTTTATTGAGGTAAAAAAAATAGATAGTTTATGACACTATAAAATCATATATCAAATTTGATGAACTCATCAAGATAACTATTGTAAACTGTTGTTAGAAACAGATAAATGCTGAATAGATGATTTTAAATGAATATTATGATTAGAAAACATTACATAGACAATAAAATTAATGATCATTTAGTTCAGATGGGAAAACAAGTATATATATGATAAATTTTTAGAGGAATTTATATTAAGTCTTATAGAGCAATGATACTACACTGAATGGACAGTTGATACAACTTGATTAAGTCATAGATGAAAACAAAGAATTGTTGTTTGAAAAAAGGGTGAACAATACTATACTTCTGATCATTACCAAACTAAAGAAGGATTTATAAAAATTAATTAAAAGTTATGAATAGTTCTATCAATATTACATGATATGAAATTGCTATTAAAGAAAGTACTAAGTCTCAAATTATTATTTTAGATGGAAGTAAAATTCCTAATAAAAATAATTTTATTAGAACTGTATATAATGAATTATGATGTCCAATAGACTTTTGAAATAATTGGGATGCATTTTGGGATACAATAACAGATGAAGAGTTTTGGGTTCGAAATCCATTGATACTAGTTATCAAAAACTATAAAGAGATTTTCTGATGAAATATTCAAGATCGGCATATGTTGTCTGACATATTAACAAATTTAATTCTCGAAAAAAGACAAAAGTACTATATATATCTTATTGAATCATAAGTTAGTAAAATAATAAAATATGAACAGATGAATTAGGTTTAATGAAAATAATGATAATGATATTCCCTCTGATCAAATACATATTCTTTTAGATTAAAATGTTATTAAGACTCAAAAAGAACTATTTAATGTATTTAGAGAAAATATTTTCTTTCCAGACTACTTTTGAGAAAATTGGAATGCATTTTGGGATATTATTACAGATAGTGACTTTGTAAAAAATAATATACGAATTACTTTGAAAAATTATGAAAATTTATTAGTTGATTATAAAGATAAAAAATATTTTCTAGAATACTAATTGATTGGATATAATAAAAATACATAGATATAGTTATCATTAGTTCAAAATCCAATGATGAAAAAATATAATATAGAACTTGAGAAAAATCATTTGTTAATACTATCAGATTTACTACATAGAATTTCAGAATCTAATATCTTAGACGAATTTATAGTAGATCAGGCTGAAATACAAGCTATATGGCATTTAGACGGGATGTTAGAGAGAATAACACCAAGTATATTATCATGAGATTATGTAAATGAACTTAGAGAGGCTAGGGATAATTATAGGCATCCTGAGTAAAATGAATCTAGTCAAAAATTACGAATTCAAAACAAGTTAAATTTTGAAATTTCTCTGTTACTAAAACTTTTTCAAAAAATATTTGATATGATAGGGTAAAGTGATCTTCAACAAAAATAATGACGATTATTGTCGATAAAAATGTAAATATCGTCACTGCTCATCCAGTTTTAACAATTACATAATTATTTATGTATATATACATAGCAAATAGTAGTCTTAAAAAATATTAGATTTTGAGTGAAATATAGACACTGTCTTAAATGACACTTATGAAAAAAAAGAAACTTATATTATTTTATGAAATATTGATTCTTATTGAAGTGAGATACAAATTAGACCAAATGGTGAAGTGATTAGGACTCAGAAAGTATGGACTTCTGATGGAAGTAAAAAGTTTCCTCAGAGGTACGATGAAAATGGTAATATAACACAAAGTCATAATCCGTGAGAATTTATCATTAGATAAAATAGTATATATGAAATATGATTATATAAGTAGTTTCAAAATCTTAGAAGATTTTAAAATTGAAATTGAAATTGAATTTGATGGCAGGATTTTGCATACATACATAGGAGTATCAGATATTTCAATAAACAGAGAAAAAGATGATATGTATACATACACAGTTATAGATTATTTTACATACACCATAACGTTAGATAAACCTACATTCTTGAAAAAACTATTCCCTGTCAAATGTAAACAAGATTTCTTTGATAGTGAGATTGATGGAAAAATGAACTTTTTACAAATTGAGGGAAGTTAGACTGTCTATGCTATTTATGAGACGTTAGAAGTTTCTAAAATAAAATACAAAGCAAATGATAATGTATAATGGTACTTTTAATGGTAACTTTATATACGACTATCCCTTTAATGACTTCGTAAATTCCTTTTTATTGCTTTGATGGAAGGATATAAATATTTTTAGTGAGCAGGAATTCAATAATTTATTCTTATTCTTCAGAAAAAACTGCAAAAGAGTTTATATTAAAAAACTTATTACAGGGGCAATAAATGTAGCATTAAATCAATATGATATTAAGGATTTTACCTATAAGGTTTATAGAGAATTATATCTAGGAAAATGAAACTACAATATGTATGTTGATAGTATAAATATAGGTATATCTTTTTCAGAAGAGTTTTTTTGTCTTATATGATGACCAAGAGATCATATACGTACTATAATAAAAATAATTTGAGAAATCAGGTTAGAAGATGGGTTATGTAAATTTGAGGATGAATGGATTAATTGAAATATTAATTGGGCAACAAAACTACTATCTCACCAAAAACGTATATCGACAATAAAATGGAACAATAATAATACAGTCAGTTAAATATTTACTTACTGATATGCAAGCAAAGATTAAATTGTATTAAAAAAAGCTAAGTTTGTCGCAAAGTTGGCAGGATTTTGAAAAAAAGTAAAAAATACAACAAAAATAGTAATTTTACGTCGTGCATCTCAAAAAGTAAAAAATCTAAAGTCAAAGATATTTGAATAAGCTAAATCAGAAATCAAATCTAATGGGTTTAAATACAATTGAAAAACAGAGTGATGATATGATAAGTTCAAAAATTCAGATTGAAGTGAGATACAAATTAGACCAAATGGTGAAGTGATTAGGACTCAGAAAGTATGGACTTCTGATCAAAAAACTATAGATATTATAAGAGACGGTAATAAGATATGAGAGGTGAAATTTATTCTTCCTAACTAATAAATATATGAAAAAGTATGAATTATTTAATGATTTAAGAGATCCCTGAGATTGGATTAAGACTGATATGTATGAAAGCTGACTTACTCTATGAATGAGTAGGTTTTGGTGTCAGATGCTCTCTGAAAAAGACTATGAAAGGATAAAGGATGACCGTGAAAAACAATTTGAAATTACTATGGAGTATCTTTCTGATTTATTAAAAAAGTGAAAAATAAAAATGAAAACTAATAATTATTATGAAAAAGATGATATTGATTGATATAATGGTAAGATCTTTAGTTTCTATGATTGAATAGTATGGAATAATTCACAAATAGAAGAATGAATTCGACATGTAAAAGATAAATGGTATTCAATAAAAAACCAAAGAGAAAGAGAGAGTTATGAGGATTTATGAATTGTTTTTACCCTTCCTGAGAATGGGTGGATGATGTAAAAGATTATTCTTCCTAATTAAAAAATAATGACAAGATATGAATTATTTAATGACGTAGAGGATACAGGAGATTGGATGAAAGTGGACTTGTATGAGAGCTGATATACCTTATGACTTGATAGGTTTAAATGAGTAATTGTTACAGATGAACAGAAAAAAGAGTTAAAGCATAACCCTGTAAAACAATTTGAAATTACTATGGAGTATCTATCAGATTTATTAAGAAAGTGAAAACTAAAAATGAAAACGTATAGTTATAGGAAAGAATTAGTAGAAGAAAGTGAAGAGAATTGTGTAACGTATACTAAAACTGATTCAAAAGAATGGAATCAAGATAATATTGAAGAATGACTAAATTTTGTAATCAAGAAATGGAATTCTTTTGAAAGTAAAGAAGATAGAAGTCATTTTGAAGATTTTTGAGTTATGTTTACTCTTCCTGAAAACGAATGGATGATGTAATTTACCCTAATAAATAACTATGAAAAACATATTAAACATTTGTTTCCAGAGATGAGGAACAATAAATAGAAAAGAGTATCTGATAGGAAATATAATCCTATTACTCGTCTGTATTTGATGGATATTTATACTCCCATTTTTTACGAGTATTTTTATTGTGAGCTTCGATTCTCGAGTAGCAGTAGTATTAATGATTATCCCGATGCTGGTATTCTTTAGCTATGTATGACTTAATATTACATGGAAAAGAGGAAGAGACTTTTTAAAAACAGATTATCTAATCTATATATTTTCTGCGATTATTATTGTAGTTACTTGGTCCCCAGTTTTTCTGCAGATAAAACCTGAATATCTTATACATATGTTTCATCCAGCTTTTCTTCTTATCGGAGGAGTTTTAAATATTCTTTGGTTTATTCTATGGCTTCTATTTCAATTTACTAAGACAAAAAAGCAAAGAATATCAGATATTTAGTTGTTCCCCCTAGCTTATCCCCATTTTTCAATATACTAAAAGCATATTTTTATTATTAGCCTGACTGAACTATGCTTTTTTCTGAACTGTGACTCATCGACCCGATTTTAGACGCGCTTAAAAAGCAGTGATACACTGAGCCAACTCCGATTCAAGAGCGAGCGATTCCTGAAATACTGAATTGAAGAGATGTTCTCGGGGCAGCACAAACGGGGACGGGGAAGACTGCGGCTTTTGCGATCCCGACACTCCAACTCCTCGCGCGAGAAAAGAAACTCGAAAATAGAAATACAGCGATTAAGTGTTTAATTTTGACTCCAACGCGAGAACTCGCGATACAAATTGAGGAAAATATTCAAAACTACTGAAAGAAACTCCCACTCAAGCACGCAGTTATTTTTGGATGAGTGAATCAAGGATCTCAAGTTCGAAAACTCAAAGAGTGAGTAGATATATTGGTAGCGACTCCAGGGCGACTCATTGATCTGATGAATCAGGGATATATCGACCTATGAAAAATCGAAATATTTATTTTGGATGAGGCTGACCGTATGCTCGACATGTGATTTATTCACGATATGAGAAAAGTTTTGGCTGTGATTCCAAAAGAGCGTCAAACGCTTTTTTTCTCAGCAACCATGCCCAAAGAAATTAGTCATCTCGCTGATGATATTTTAAAAAATCCTGTAAAAATAGAAGTCACTCCTGTTTCGTCAACAGCAGAAAAGGTTTCTCAGGCTGTATTTTTTGTAAAAAAATGAGACAAAAAAGACCTTCTTATTAGTGTTTTAGAAAATCCAAAAATGGAACAAGTACTGGTATTTACTCGAACAAAACATGGAGCTGATAGAGTGGTTCGTGAACTCGATAAATCTAATATCAAGGCTGAAGCAATTCACGGAAATAAATCACAAAATCATAGACAGAGAGCGCTTTCAAATTTTAAATCCTGAAAAACTCGGGTACTTATCGCAACCGATATAGCGGCGCGAGGAATAGATATTGATGAGCTGATGTTTGTTATTAATTACGACCTCCCAAACGAACCAGAAACCTATGTTCACCGAATTGGTCGGACTGGTCGAGCAGGACGAGAAGGAGTGTCTCTTTCATTTTCAGATCAAGAAGAATTTGAATTTTTACTCGATATTGAAAAACTTACAGGTCAAGAAATTCGAAGAATCGAAAACCATCCATATGCTATCACGATAACGGCTCCACTCAGTAAAGGGCAAAAGAAAAAACTCAACGCAGAAAAAGAAGCACGCAAAAAAATGTACCGACAAGAAGCGCGTGACCGAAGAGGATCAGGTCGAAACTCAGGAAGACGCTAAAAATATGAAGAAAATATTGATTATTTGAGCAAGTTCGGGAGTGTGAGAAGCTTTATCAGAATATTACCAAGCTCAGTGAGACGAAGTTACAACTCCCAATCGAGATAATTATCATCTCAGTGATATTTGAGATATTCAAAAACTCTCACAACATATTTCTAAAACACAGTATGACTTGATAATCTATTCAGCAGGAGTCGGGTATTATAAAAAGTTTTGAGAATTGAGTAGTGATGAACTTGAAGAACAAATACTCGTGAATACTCTTGCTCCTCTTGATATTATGAGAAAATCGGCCGAAATATTTCAGAAAAATAATACAAAGTTTGTGTATCTTTCAAGCATTATGCGAAATATTTCTGCTAAAAATATGTCAGTCTATGCAGGACAAAAACAAGCTACGTCTCAGATTCTGGATACAATAAAAATAGAATATCCAAAACACAGTATTTTAAATATTGATCTTTGAGCCATTAAAACTCCTATGCATTTGAAATCTGGACTCTGAGAAATGAAGTGAGTAGATTTAGAAAAAATTATTCCAAAACTGGTAAAAGCTATAGAGATCGAAGATAGAAGTATTGTATTATTACTCAAGTGGAAACTTTTGGTGATGTTTGTATTTCCATTTATAAAAATATTTCAAAAATAAATTTTTATGCAAAGTACAAGTATAAAACGTGTTCTCATTACTGGCTGAATGAGTGGGCTTGGCAAAGAAATGTCATTATATGCAGTATCAAAATGATACTTTGTTGATATTCTGGATATTTCTCAGTGAGAACTATGAGTAGCAGAAAAACTTCCAGAAAATATACAATTTATTCACTGTGATATTTCTCAAATTTCTGAGAATATTCTTCCTGAACTTGCAGAAAGCTATGATATTATCATTTGCAATGCAGGGATTTCTCTGTCTTGAAAATTTACAGAACACTCAGCTGAAGCGAACAATAAACTTATGCAAATAAATACTCTTGGACATATAGAACTGGTAAGACTGTTACTCGAAAGTGATAAAATACAAACTGGATGAGGTATTGGTTTTATCGCTTCAGCGGCTGAGATACTCCCGTTTCCGATTGCACTCGGGTACGCTGCGAGTAAGTGAGCTCTCAGGGCTTTTGCAGACTCACTCAGATCATATCTCATCTGAAAGAAAATTTCTGTCAGTACTGTTTTTCCATGACCAATGCCTACGGCTCACGTGAAATATTACGGAAAAAAAATAGTTCAAGACGTAAAAACTCGCAAGAAAATTCAAAAAATAGCACGAAATACTTTTATCTCAATAGTGAAATGAAAACGAAATATTTATCCAGACGTTGTGAGCAAGTTATTAAAATATACTCTAATTCCAGGATTTATATTAGATAGAATTATGTATAAAGCCTATAAAAAAGATATTTCATAAATATATATTTTTTAGAAAATATATTGCAAAAACTTAAATAAGTATATATACTGTATATATGAAATTTAAAACCTCAAAAAATATATTCGCGCACATAGATTGTGATAGTTTTTTTGCGAATTGTGAGGTTTTAAATAATCCAGGCTTGCGAAATAAATATGTATGTGTTGGAAGTGAAATTATTATTGCGGCAACGTATAACGCAAAAGCTCTATGAATTAAAATCTGAATGCCTATTTGGGAAGCAAAGAAAATCCTCAGAAATAAAGATGCATTTTATACGGGAGTCAACATGCAAATATACGTTAAGATTTCTCGAAAACTTATGGCCTACCTCGAGGAACACACGCTCGACGTGAGGAAATTTTCGATAGACGAAGCGTTTGTCGAAATCTCTGGTTTGGCTGAAATGAACTGACAGCACTTAGAAGAATATTTAAAAAAAATACAGCAAGATATTTTAAAACATATTGGAATTCCGGTTTCAATCTGAGTTTCAAATACGAGACTCAAAGCAAAAATATTTTCAAAAGTGAGAAAACCTTTTTGAATATGTATCTGAATAGATACTCAGCAAGAGAAAGCATTATTTCAAAGTTTAAGTTTTCAAGAAATACCATATATCTGAACAAAAACAGCAAAAAAGCTTGAGTTCCAAATTTCAAGTATTCAAGATTTTATAGGACTTGGATATCGTGATATAGTGTCACGTTTTTGAAAAAACTGATGACGAATTTGGCTTGAGTTGCGAGGTATTTCAAGTATGAGATTCCTCCCAAAAGTGATAGCAAAATCAATGGGAAGAGCGAGAGGATTTAATCGAGAAATGACTTCTGAACAAACAGTTTTGCTCAAATGGATATATTCAAACTTAGAGCGAATGTGTGATGAGCTGTATTATAAATGACACGAAATTTGAGAGATATCACTTCTCCTCATTGATGAGAACTGGACACATTATAAAGCCCGAGTAGAACTTCAGGGATTTACCAGTGACAGAACAGAGATTTTTCGGGTACTGAAACAGTTGTTTTGAGAAATATATATTTTCTGAAAAGTGTATCGTAAAACAGGAGTATGAAGTTGTCAGATTCGGAGTACAAAGCTGAAACAACTTTCTATTTTTGATTGAGAAAATATGAAAAGTATCCAGAACTTAAATATTGAAAAACTTCTTTCAGATGTTGAGGGGAAGTATGGAAAGTGAGTTTTGCGAGTTGGGGTGTAGTGATTTATGTTTTCTTTCCTGAAGTGTTTTTTGAAATACACGTATTTTTCCTTATAGTGAAACTCATATATTACTACTTTGAAACTTATGGCAAAGCTTTTTAAAAATAAGATTCTCAAGCAAAAACTGGAGACTTTTACTGTTAATAATTTTGAACAGAAATTAGAAGTAGTACAAAAATGGCACACCGATTATCATAAGGGAACACTTAAAACAGATAAGGAAATTTCAAGAGCTCCAGGTTGGACACAGGATTTTTTGTGAGAAATACTCGGGTATATTCGTAAACCCTCCGAAGCTCATACCTATGATACAGAATACACCGTAGCAGGACAACGACCTGACTTTGTACTTGGGTATTTTCATACTGGGAAAAACTATATTATTTGAGAACTCAAAGATGCAAAAACCTCGCTTGATGCTCCGCAAAAGAGAGAATGAAGTCTTACTCCTGTGCAACAAGCTTTTAAATATAAAGGAAATCTCAGAGATAGCAGTTTTGTCATTGTTTCGAACTTTTTTGAAACGCGTTTGTATTATGATAACTATCTCGATTATGAAATGTGGAATCTTGATAGCCTCATAAATCCTAAAAATGATTATTTTGAACTCAGAAAATTTATTTTTCTCCTCTCTGAGCATAATCTGATAGCAAAAAGATGAGAAAGTACGACAAAGGGGCTGATTTCTTTTATACAAAATCAGCAAAAAGAAATCACAAAAGGCTTTTACAAAGAATATTCTCTCCTCAGAAAAGAGCTCTTTAAAGATATTATCGTCCAAGCAAAAGAGTCTGGAAAAATATATAAAAAATCTGAACTCGATACTATTCTCTCAAAAACACAAAAAATAATCGATAGGATTATTTTTATACACTTTTGTGAAGATTTAGATCTACTTCCTCAATGAAAACTCAAAGAAAATCTCACTCGAGCTGAGGAGATAGGTTTTTCTCCTTGGGAAATGCTAAAAAAGTTTTTTGAATTTGTAAACTCTGGAAGTGACAGACTGTGAATTCCAAACGGATATAACGGGTGACTTTTTCACAAAGACGAAGAACTGGAAGCTCTTGAAGTTGGAGACGAGATTTGTAAAAAGTTTGTAGACCTGTGAGAATATGATTTTGAGGATGACCTTTCGGTCAATATTCTTGGACATATTTTTGAACAATCTATTTCAGATATCGAAGAACTCAAAGAAAAAATACAAAAAAATGAAGAATTTGCTCTCTCAAAACGAAAAAAAGACGGAGTTTTCTATACTCCTGAATATATTGTTGATTACATCGTAAAAAATAGTGTCTGAAAGAAAATCGAAGACTGGGAACAAGAGTTCAAAGAAAAGCATAATCTCAAAGAGGGTATCAATGATAAGAACTATACCAAACGTGCGATTCTCGTATACTCTCAACTCCAAGAGAAACTTCAAAATATAACAGTCCTAGACCCTGCTTGTGGTTCGTGAGCCTTTCTCGTAAAGGTTTTTGATTTTCTGCTCGCGAAAAATGAAGAGATAACAAAAACTCTTGAAGATTTAGGTATACATCAAGGACTTTTTTCAAGTTCTGCTCATTTCAAATCTATACTCCAAAACAATATTTATTGAGTTGATTTAAACGAAGAATCAGTAGAAATAACAAAGCTTTCTCTTTGGCTCAAAACTGCAATCAAGTGAAAAAAGCTTGCAAATCTCGATAGTAATATCAAGTGCGGAAACTCTCTTATTGATGATTCAGCCATTGCTTGAGATAAAGCTTTTTCTTGGGAGACGGAGTTTCCTCAAATATTCAAAGACTGAGGCTTTGATGTTATTGTTGGGAATCCTCCTTATTTAAGAGTACAAGGATTACAAAGTTTTCATTGAGAAAGTACTAAATACTACGAGGAAAAATATCAATCCGCAACTTGAAGATATGATATCTATATTCTTTTCTTAGAAAAGTCGTTTCAACTTATTAACAAAGGTTGAGAAGTATCATTTATATTACCTCATAAATTCTTAATAAGTGATTTCTGAGAGTGAATTAGAGAATTCTTTGTAAAAAACAAAGCTGTCAAATCAATACTACATTTTGGTGCAGAAATGGTTTTTTCCGATGCCTCTACTTATACCTGTATAACAAACCTATCTCATAATAATGAATGAATTAAGTTTAAAAATATTATTCCTGCAAATATTATAGAACCTTTCACTTATGATATTGCAACATATGATTGATTATCAAAAGATAAATGGAATCTAAGGAATATAGGTACTGAGAAAGTATTCTCTAAGATTAATGCTAATAATTTTAAAGTATCTGATATATTTGAAAGTATAAGTCAATGAATTGTATCTGTATGAGACGATATTTTTCTATTAAGGTGAAAAATAGAAAATGAAAAATTTGTTGGATATTCAGAAAAAATAAAAAGTATTGTTACACTAGAAAAAGATATCGTGAAACCATTATTAAAATGAGAAGATGTAAAAAAATATGCTTCTTTAGAAAATAATTATTTTTGTTTGTACCCTCACACCGAAGTAGATTGAAAAACTCTACCTCTAGATGAAGATATTTTTAAAGATACTTTCCCATTAGCTTACGAATATATTCTTCCTTTTAAACAAGAGCTTATAGATAAAAAAGTTAAGTATAAAACAAATCCTAAGGCTTGGTATAGCCTTCATCGTTCTAGGGAAATATCATTATTCGAACAAGAGAAAATTATTACTCCTGAAATTTCACTCGGAAGTAACATGACTTTAGACAGGGATTATATGTATCACAACACTAAGTGTTATACGCTGGCAAAGAAGAAAGAAACTGAAGAAGATTATAAATATTTTCTAGCAATTTTTAATTCTAAAATATTTTGGTTTTTTCTAAGTTATACTTGATATGTACTAAGATGATGATATTTTACTTTTAAAACAAAGTATATCGAACCTTTCCCACTACCTCAATTAAAAAATATTTCAGAGCAAACTCCGTTTATCGAAAAAGCAGACTTTATGCTGGAGAATAACAAGGAGGTTAACCTCCTTGTTGGGAGATTCTTGAAACGAGTGCAAGGAACTTTTGAACTGGAAAAACTGAGTAAAAAACTCCAAGCATTCTATCAACTTGATTTCTCTGACTTTGTGAAAGAACTGAAAAAACTAAAAGTTGTGCTTTCACTCAAGGCTCAAGATGAGTGGGAAGAATATTTTGATAGTTATAAAGGAGAGATAGTAGAACTCAAAACAAAGATTGATACTTGTGACAAAGAAATAGATGAAATGGTGTTTGATTTGTATGGGCTCAGTGAGGAGGAGAGGGAAGTAGTTGTTAATAGTTAGATTGTATTTTCGTAGAAAATTAGTATCATATACGGAGCATATACTTATGATAAATAACTATGAAAAATAATAAAAGTGTGACACTCTTTGACTATAAAGATATCAAAGTAAGAACTGTTGTCATTGATGGGGATATCTGGTTTGTTACAAAAGATGTCTGTGATATCTTAGATATTTCTAATTCTAGAGACGCTGTGTCAAAGCTTTCAGATGCTATGAAAATGACTCTGGTATGACGAGAAAGCCTCGTCGCTTTAACCGACGACCCTAATATTACACAGGTTTCTCTCATCTCCGAACCGTGAATGTATAAACTTGTTTTTAAGTCGAGAAAACCTGAGGCAGAAAAATTTAGTGATTGGGTAGTGAGTGAAGTCCTACCTACTATCAGAAAAACTTGAAGTTATGGAACAACAAAAACTTTGAGTCCTATGATGATGAGATTTAGCCTCAATTCAAAACAAAATAGCACGCTCGGATATTGGTCAATGCTCAATAAAATGGTAGAACTTTTTGCATTACCATTGGAGCATAATTGATTCGAATTACCAGACAACGTGATTCCAGATATTAGTACGGGTATTTTGTTCAATAAATATATAAAAAGTAGATGATATAATCCAGAAAAAATATGTAAAACATATACTCATATTTATCCTGATTGAAGACAAATACCTTGAGTAAGGCAATATCCTGATTCTTTATATCCTCTTTTTACGCAGTGGTTTCAAAAGGAATGGTTAGCAACTAGGTGTACAAAATATCTCACAGACAGAACAGATGAATATGTATTACCATACTTACAAAATACTTTTCCAAGTGTTATTGAATATGAGGAAAGTAAGAAGCTAGATAAAAAATAGTGTTTGATTTGTATGGACTCAGTGAGGAGGAAAGGGAGGTAGTAAAAAGTACTTAAAATTACTCTCAAATATAATAATAGACGGATTTCATAACTGGTATATAATAATCACATTATTTACTAATTTGAAGAAATATGAATTCAAAAGACTGAGTAAAATACAATAAAGACAAAGAAAGTCATATGGATTATAAAATGCAGAATGAACTTAAAACAAGTTTAAAAAGTATAAAAAAAAGTAGTCGATAATATTAGAGATTTATGATTAAGTAATTCTGTTTTGCCAAATATGATTTCGACAAATCCTGTTTTCAAACGGCAACAAGAATTAAGTAGATCTATTAGAAAAATATCTGATAATTTACCAAAGATAGATATACTTCACAAGGATAAATTTCAAAGACCAGAGTATTATATTGTAAAGGATATGATAAATCATAAAATTACTGGAAATACATATAATACTAATATTACAGGAAACAATAATATTACAAATTGAGATAGAAACAATATCACTACTTGATGAATAAAAAAGAGTACTCATTTCACCGTTGAGAATAGAACCAAAAATTGGCAAGATAATATTCTACTTTATATGTTTGTATGTGTAGCTATAGGTATACTTATATATCTAATATCAATGCTCATAAATAATTTCTCAATTAAATTGAGTCTGAGTATTTTCTAAATATTGAAGTATCATACACCCCTTTTACAATCTCTCACTATACTAAAACTCTATTTTAATTTTCTAAAAATAAATCTTATGAAACCAATTATATATATACTTAATGGATGCCCGTATTGCGAAAAAGTAGAACATTTTGTTCGAGAAAATAATATTGATATTGAATACAAAGTTACGAATAATCCTGAAATAAAAGATGAACTCAAAGAACGTTCAGGAAAAACACAAGTTCCATATTTAGTAGACAAGTCTCACTCTATCGAAATGCCAGAGTCTGACGATATTATAGAGTATTTAAAGAAACATTACGTGAAGTAATATACTAATCCTATAATAAAAGCTCTCAAGATTTTATTGAGAGCTTTTTTATTTTTTAGAATAATTTGGTATTCATTGGCCAGGGAAGTAAGAACTGCCATTAAGAATTATGATGGATATATCCATGTGCCTGATCTATCAAGTCCAAGGTTTAATAAGTCTGTTAAGAAGTAATATTATTAGATATAAATATATTTTTTTAGTAGACTAGGAACAGAAAAGAAGGTTTGTATTATATCTATATATTTTTATTATAAATATTACATTACTTAATTCACTTCAAATACATATGAAGCCAATTTGAATTAATGAACTTTTTAAGCAAAAGATATTCCGTATTCCTGACTACCAAAGAGGATATGCGTGGCAAATAAAACAATGTAAAGATTTCTGGGAAGATATAGTAAATCTCAATGAAGATAGATCTCATTATACCGGTGTCCTATCACTTAAGGAAATTCCTGTAAACGAAATAAAAGAGACTGATAATGAATATTGGTTGGTAGAGGATCATTCATACAAGATTTACGATATTGTTGATGGACAGCAAAGACTTACGACTTGTACTATATTTTTGCAGTGTCTTGTTGAGGTTATTAGGGAATTAGAGGAAAATAAATGAAAAAAGGATGAAGATATATATATTACAGATAGCTTGCACATAAAATCAATTGTAGATAGTTTTTTATATAAACAGAAACCTAATGGTTGAAACTATAGAACGTATAAATTTGGATACAACTCTGATAATCCAAGTTACGAATACATGAGGTTTAATATCCTCTGAGAAGAAAATCCAGGAACAGTAGATGAGACATTTTATACGCTGAATTTAAAAAATGCTAAGATATTTTTTAAGGCACAAATAGAATCAACTTATGAAAAGGATTGAATGAAAGAACTTCAGCTTCTCTACAAGAAGATTTCTAAGAAGTTTCTATTCAATGAGTATATAATAGAAGATGAATTTGATGTATTTGTTGCGTTTGAGACTATGAATAATAGAGGGAAAAACCTCTCCAAGCTAGAGCTTTTGAAAAATAGACTCATATATCTCACTACTCTTTATCCTGAAAACGAACTTGATGCAGCAGGAAGAAAAAATCTAAGAGATAAAATTAATGATTCCTGGAAAGAGGTATACTTTCAACTCGGAAGAAATGAAAAACGACCTCTTAATGATGATGATTTCCTCAAAGCTCACTGGTCAGTGATGTTTAAGTATTCAAGAAAAAAATGAGATGATTACATTAATTTCCTATTAAATGATTATTTTACTCCAAAGAGCATATTCCAAAAAGCTACAAAAGAAGTCTATCTTGAAACTTTTGAAGAAATAAATTCAGAAGTAGATTTGTATGACTCTGATGTTTGAATAGATGACGTATCTGATGAGGGTGCAGAATTTGTTGCTTCACTTTCTCCTAAAGAAATAGAAGATTATGTTTTAAGTTTAAAGTCATCAGCAGTTCACTGGTTTCATACACACTATCCATATCTTGCAACAAGTTCAAACCTTCAAGATGAAGTGAGAGATGCTATAGATAAACTGAATCGTATTGGGATGTGATATTTTAGGCCTCTTGTTATGTCTCTTCTTAAAAATGAATCAACTGTTGAGAATAGACTTCTGGTATTAGAAAGAATAGAAAAATTTATTTTTGTTGCATTTAGACTAGGTAGGGCATTTAGTAATTATGGTGATAGTGAGTTTTATAATGCTGCGAGAGAGCTAGATAAATGAACTATAGATGTTGATGGAATTATAGATAAAATTGATGAAAGAGAAAGCTTTACATATTCTGAAGATGGAAATTTTATTTCCAAATTCTTTGAAGACTATATGTATAAGAGATTTACTACTGGAGGAAGAGAATGATACTATGGATGGAATGGATTAACGTATTTTCTTTATGAATATGAACTGGAAAAAATGAAATTTTCATGACAAAAGAAAGTTGATTGGACACTTTTTGTAAAAGGTGAGAGAGACAGAATATCAATAGAACATGTATTTCCACAAACCCCGACGGATCAATATTGGCTCACACAATTTAAAAATATAAGTGAAGATACGTATAGCAATTATAATGGGAGTATTTGAAATCTCCTTCTTCTTTCCTCGTCAATTAACTCATCACTACAAAATGATTCATACCCAGATAAAAAAACACCAAAATATAATAACAATGGAGATCTCATGAGAAAAGGATACTCAGATGGCTCTCATAGTGAGATAGAACTTACTCACAAATATGAGAACTGGGGACCTCAAGAAATAGAAAAGAGAGGATGAGAACTATTAGATTTTCTAGAAAAAAGATGGAATATTACAATACCTGAACAAAGTAAAACTAGACTTCTGTTTTTAAATAATTTTGATTTATAATACAAAGATTAAAAATGGAATCACAAGTAAAAAAACAAATACTCAAATACCTTAGAGATTGTATTACAGAAGATTCTAAGGAAGAGTTATCAATAGATATTGAATCAAAAGATATTGATAAAATATCTACTATAAAAATATTCTTTCCTGATAGAAACTCCAATTCTGATCCTAAAGAAGATTTTTTAGTGCATGAAAATGATGTAAATGCTTATTTTGAAGTTTTAAAAAAGAACGCAGTAGTTTGAAGGTGAAAAGAAGCTTCAGGTTTAAAACTAAGTAACATTGATACTTTAGATAATGACATAAAGGAAAATTTTTACAAACAATCTTTATTGTCGTTTAAAAAAATAGAAACAACATACTCATTTTTAGATTATATAAAATATGATGATAATACTATAAGGAATAAAGCGATAAGAATCATTAATAATTATATTTTTTATACAAATTCAGACAAAGATTACTTAGACGGATCTGACTTAGAAAAACTTTTTTTCTCATGAGATAATAATGATGATATTGAAAAAATTGAGTTTTTTTGAAATGGAGATTTTATTGATTTTTATGATAAAAATAAGAATGAGAAAATATATCTATGTCTTGAAAATATTATAACTGAGCGAAACAAGAAGTTAATTTTCCAACCACTTTACTTTGTCGAACTTGATATACAAGAAGATACTAAAGAACATTTTTTTACTCTATCTTTAGCCGAAACAAATGTGTCATTTAATTTTTATGTAGAGTACTACTGAAAGAGACTTTTTACACTTGAGAATAAACAAGAAAAAGAAGAGTGATTTGAATTAGAAAAAGATATAGAAGGACTCTCAAACTTTGGATCAAAAATAGATTTATATAAATCTAAGGTCAGTAAAAATTTTGATATAAAGAATATAGCTAAGAATATTTGTCTTATATCTGCAAATGATATTGCTTTTATTAAATGATTATTAAAGGAATATTATGAGCTTATAGAAAATAAGAATTTAGCTAATACTAAAAACACAGGGTTATGATTCTTTTTTGGGGAAACAAATATAGCAAAAAATCATATAGATAAACTCACAAATTTTACACTCCTTAATAATGAACAAAAAGATGCTGTGCAAAATAGTTTAGAAAATAACCTTTCTGTTATTGTATGACCTCCATGAACATGAAAATCACAGGTAGTTGTAAATATAATGCTCAATGCATATATAAACGATAAGACAGTGCTTTTTGCAAGTAAGAACAATACTGCGGTTGATACTGTATTAGAGAAAGTCTCAAAGTTAAAATTAAGTTATTATCCATTTTTGAGATTAGGATCGAAAAAATCTCAAGATGAGTGGTCACCAAAAATTATGAGTTGATTAAGGAAAAATAATACAGCTAATCATATAGCGTATAATTCTATATCTACTGTAATTGAAAAACTCAATAATTTAGAAAATACATTATCTGATATTGAATATAAATATTTAGATTATTATCAGAGTTATGAAGATCTAGAAATAAACTTAAATAAGTATGATGAATCTTTCAAGAATTATCTTTATTCACAGGATGTAATTGATATAGATTTTGAAACGTTTAAAAATATATTGGCTAAGTACAAGAAAAGTAGTAGTTATTATAACGATACTAAAAACGTATTTAAAAAGCATAATGATGAAATAAATAGATTTTTAGAAGAGCATATATTACTCTGAAAACTCTATAAAAGAATAAAAGCCAATGAAATAAATAGAGAAGAATTTTCAGAAATCTGTAAAAATATTACTGAAGTTTATTCTGAAATTGAAAAATCTAAGAAATCATTTCAAGAGGAATCTAATACACTCAGTATAGAAATTTCTAAAAATGATCATGAAAAACTTTTAAAAAACATATCTAAAGAATTAGTATGAATTTTTCTGTGAGAGAACTTTATCAATTATGAAAATTTTTCGGTAGGGGAGTTAAAAATTATACTTTCAGATATAAATGAAGCTCAAGAATCTGTTTTTTTTAAGAAATTATTTAACTTACATAAACGAGATTTTAAGAGGGCAAGAAGTAAATACTTTTCTATTATTAACCATATAGGTGATGAATCACTGCAAGATTATTTTTTTGATGTAGGAGATAATCTCACAGAAAACAATGATATTGTACTGAAGATAAAAGAGATTATTGCTTTGAGGAAATATGAAGAAGTATTTAATAGTAATAAAAAATATACAAAAGAGTTACAAAAAGTTTCAAGAGATTTTAAAATTAATGAAGAGAAGAGTTATAAAGAGTACCAAGAAAATATAGACAGATTGAATAAAGTTACACAGCTTGAATGTAGTAACTTCAATATGACTGAATTAGAAGAACTCTTTAAAAAAGGAGAAGAATTATTCATGCTTCAAGAAACGTATTTAGAAATAGAAAAAAAACTAGAGGATAGTATGAAATCTTTATCTCTATTAAGCATTAGTACTCTCGATTTTTTAAATAATGAAATAAGTAAAGACGTATCAAATTATTTCATTAGTGGTATCAATAAAGAGAATCTTGAATTATATATTGAGAAAATTTATAGTATTTTTGAACTTGAAAAAATATGAGAATTGAAACGTATTATTTCTTATAAGTTTAAAGTTCTAAATGAAACTTCTCAAGATGCAACAAATATTAATACACAAATTTCTGAAGCTCAGAAGACTCTTGAAAGTGTATCTTTAGATTATCTTTCTTGAATGATTTCAGACAATATAAATAGTTGAAAGGATAAAATTATTCAATCTGTAAATGAAATTTTTGAAGAATGAACAAAAGATTATTCTAAGAAATTTTCAAAAGAAGTTAAAAATACTTATCTAATTTCTGAATTTAAGAAAATAATATATGGTATAAAAATTTTTATTACGACAAATCTAGCTACAAAAAGCTTACCATTAGAAGAATCTTTTTTTGATTATTTAATAGTAGATGAGGCTTCTCAAAATGATATTGCTAGTATAATTCCGCTTTTATACCGAGTTAAAAATGTAATAGTTATTTGAGATCCTAATCAGCTAGAAAATATTGTAAAGTTAAATGATGATCAGAAGATTGAAGATATATTTCAATCAACTTTTAAGAAAGAAAACTTAATTCCAAGTAAAGAAATAATTGAAAAAATAAAAAGTACATACAGTTATAAAAATAGTGTGTTTAAAAGTTTTACTGCCATTTATAATTCACAAGCAATTCAGTGACCTATACAACTTAAATGACACTATAGATGTAATAGCGATATTATAAAATATTCTAATTTTATCATTTGAGATTATGATCTTTTTCCTAAAAATTCTATTGAAAAAAAATATATATCAGATGTTTGAATAGATTTATGAATTCATTGGGTTTGAGATATCAGAACTGAAAATATTGCAGAAACAAAGCGAAATGAAAAAGAAGCTGAAGCTATTATAGAATATTTAAAACAGATGATATCTGCTTTATGAGATAGATTATCTGAAGTGTCAATTTGAGTCATTGCTCCTTTTAGAAATCAAGTAAGCTATATTCAAGAACTTATAAGAAGTAACTGACTAGAAAAATATGATAATATACTAGTAGATACCGTTCATAAATTTCAATGAGATGAAAAAGATATTATATTATTTTCAACTGTTTACCCTAACGCCAAGGCATCCAAATTTTTAGATAATAAAAATTTATTAAATGTTGCTGTATCAAGAGCTAGAAGTAGTTTTTTAATTTTTGGAGACAAGCAAGCAATTAAAAGTTACAGGTCTGACAAATGAGAAGAATTACTCTATACATCATTAATTCATTACATTGATGCATTGGAAAAGTGAAAGGAATTACTAGAGTATAAAAAATATGCGACTAAGTTTGAAAAAGACTTTTTTCAAGAATTAGAGAAAGCAGGAATAGTATTTGATTATCAATATCCGATTTATGGGTGAAGATATAATTTAGATTTTTCAATAAAATTAAAGTGAGCAAATAATTATATCAATATTGAGTTGGATGGATGAGTACATAATAAACAAAAAAGTTATGATTATACTAGAAATACAAAGGTAGAAAGCTTATGATATAAAGTGATCCGGTATTCTAATACCTACATGATGAGAAACATGTGAGAGATTATAGAATGACTGAAGAAGATTTGTGAAATTAAGCATTAGGCTTTTTATTTGCCTTTTAGAAATCAGCAACATATTTCTTATCCTTATATTTAATAATACTAGAAATATGTTTCACTCATTTAGATTTTGAAATATTTCGGAAGTATTGATTAATAGTATCAGATTTTAACTGACCAATTGGTGCTTTGATATTCCAATTTATCTCATTAAAAATTTTTCAATTTCATGATCACTCATTTCTATTTTTCTGTGACAAAGTAGTACATAAACCAGTTTTCAAGAGAAGGAACTAGTGAGATCAAATTTTCCTCACTTGTAGACAATATTTTTATCTTTTTTAATAAAAGATGTATTTTTATCAATAATTATTTCTTCACCCATTGATGTATCAATCCTGAGTTCTCCAGTTATATGGCTTGGTCTCGGTGGGAATTTTACATTATGCAATCAGAAACTGCTATTTGATCTGTATAATTGGTTTCAACCTATTCAAGGATACCATAAAATTATTATGCGAAAAAAGCCTCTGTTAGAACCACTAAAAAACAGCACTGTTAAGGTAATAAGTAGTGCTGTTTCGCTTCAAAAATGTGATTGGTATTTCCACGGAGAATTGAACTCCGATCTCAGCCTTGAGAAGGCCGCATCCTAACCATTAGACGATGGAAACTTATGTATCCCTGAAGCCTCACTTCCCCTAATATTAGGGGAAGATTGGTGGGGGTTATATTTACGCAGCGAGTTTTTCACGGAGTTCTTTGAGTGTCATGTTATCAACATCAGTTGTAACTCATGTTGCTCTTGCTGTTCCCATAACTGTTTTCATAGCTCCTGCTAAGTCATAAGCATTTAAGTCAGGCATTTTTTCTTCTGCAAGTTCTTTCAGTTGATCCATTGAAAGGTGACCGACTTTGTCTTTTTGGGGAACCGCTGAACCTGATTTTAGGTTGAGTTTTGTTTTTACAAGTGTTGAAGCTGGTGGTTGTTTTACAACAAATTCAAAGGTTCTATCCTCATAAACAGTGATTACAACTGGAAGTTTTACTCCCATTTTTTCTTTTGTTCGTTCGTTGAACTGAGATGTAAACTCTTGAATTGGGACTCCGTATTGCCCAAGTGCTGGACCTACTGGAGGAGCTGGGTTTGCTTGTCCTCCCTTGATTTGTAACTTTATATATCCTTTTACTTCTTTTTTTGCCATTTTTTAGTTGTTAGTAATATTCATTATTTCTGATAATAAAAATACAAAGATTTTTTACAATTGACGGAACGCTGGGTATTCGCATTTCCCCCAAATCTTTTTATTTTTGCCAATATTTCAGAGTGAAATACAGGACCTTTGGAAGCTCGAGAATTTTATAAAAAACTCGCAATAAATCAAATCTATTTCGCTTTATTTAAAAACGTATTTTTAATATATTCTTTATTTTTAAAGAGTATGAGGATTATGAGTGCTATTGAAAGCAGAAGTCAGAGACTCGTGATAAGAGTATTTTCTTGACCAGCATAGATTCCATATCCAGCCCAAACCGCAACAAGTGCTGTAATCCACGCATTGTATTTTAGGAGTAAATATGCAAACATTGCAAAAGCTCAAATAATAGAAAGCACGGTAAATACTACGGGGTAGGTGTAAATATCAAGAGCTACCAGTGTTTGGTGAAAGTTTGCAAGGCTCGCAATAATAATCCAACCAAAAAATAAATCAACGACGTATTTAAAATATGTTTCTTCTGATCGAGAACTAAAAAAGAGTTTTGTAAGGAGTCCGAGAACTCAGAGCATGACTATAAAACTCATTGAGATATATTGAAACTGACTCGGGATAAGCCAAAAACTTGAAAGAATTTGTGCTCAGGCTAAGAGTTTCAGATTCGTATTATTAACAAAATTTCATTTCACAAAGAAATACATTCCAATCGCGATCCACGTCGCGTAAATCAAACCCCAAATACTAAACGTAAAAGTTGCAGGGGTAATGAGTGTTGAAAACTTTGCTGAAATTTCTGCTTGATCAGCAGTTCCAATAGGTACTGCTGAGATAACACTCGAAAGCGCTACAGAAATGATTCAAGAAACAAGAAGTATGTATTTGTTCATGTTTTAAGATTTTAAAAAATTAGAGAAAATGTAGCTTCCTGCCTTTTTCAAAGGTAGGACTTTAGGAAGGATTAGAATTTCAAGAACACATGTGTTTCGTAGTTGTAATCCTATCTTAATTCTTTCCTTTGCAAAAGGAAAGAGGCTTCTACCTATTCGGGTCACTACTCACAATTTGTTCTTCATAAAACGAAGCGACAATCTGTATTCCAACATGTTCGGCTCCTGCAAAAAATAATCATTGTCCAATAGCAGAATTAAGTAAAATATATTTTTCTTGTTCCGTGAGTTTGAAGATATTTTCAAGTGCGTCAATTGATGCGGTTGATTGTTTTAAAAGGATTTGAATAGAAGAGTTCGTTATAATAGGTTTTCCATATTTACTGGCAGCAAAATCCTCAACATCTTGGGTGATGGTGGTAATACCGAGATTATATTTCCGAGCACGTTTTACGAGTGCAAAAAGAAATTTTGCAGAATCTTCGTGTTGCATAATATTCCACGCTTCGTCAATAACAAGAATACGCTTTTTATTACTCGATCGAACTTTGTTCCAAATGTGATTGAGTATCACGTACATTGTTGTTGGTCTCAAAATATCATCCAGATCACGAACCGAAAATACTTGAAGACCTTCTTTGAGATCGATGTTTGTTGGTTTTGAAAATATTCCTGCAAAAATTCAACTGGTATATTTTTCCATTCGAATAACCAGTGACTTTGCTCCCTCCATCGTATCAAGAACGTCTTGCAAATCTGACATTACAGGGATTTCTTTTCCGATGATATCATCATCCTCGATGGTAATTCCTTTGAGTGAGTAAGTCGTGATGAGTGCTTTTTCCATAAGCGATTCTTCTTCTGGAGTGAGTTTTCCAAGAAGCAAATTCATGAGTCCAAGCAAGTTTATAATCGCTGACCTGAGGAGATCTCAAGATTTTTCATCATGATCTTTCATCCCGAGTGGGAGATCAAATGGGTTAATTCGCTCATTTGAGTTCAAACTTACATCCAGATAACTTCCTCAAACGGTATCAACGAGTGGCCGATACTCGTTTTCAGGATCAATCACAATTACGTCAATTCCCATCATGAGTAAACGCAAGACTTCGAGTTTTACTCCAAACGATTTCCCCGAACCAGATTTTGCAAAGACACACATATTTGCGTTTTCTGTTTTAAAACGATCAAACAAAATCAGTGAATTATTATGCGTATTGACACCGTATAAAATCCCGTCATCATGAGAAAGCGTACTTGATGAAAACGGAAACGTTGTTGAAAGTCCTCAGGTCGAGATATTTCGGTATACTCAAAGCTCGTCTTTTGCAAATGGTCAGGTTGAGATAAAACCTTGTTCTGCTCGCATAAAACTTTGTTTCTGAAGCACGTTTCTTCAAGCAAGAATTGTCTCAATATCTTTTCCGATTCTATTAAGTTTTTCTTCGGTATCTGCATACACAGTGATATAGAGACCCATATGAAAATATTTTTCCATTCAACGAGTCAGTTTTGCTCGGAGTTCTTCAACGTCCTGAATTTGAGCCTCAAGTCCTGGATCGTTGATAAGTCCTTTTTCTGCGTTCATACTGCGTTCTGAGTGCAGTTGTGTGAGCCTTTTTCGTAAGTATTTTTGGACAAAAGCTCCGTCAATAGGGTAGACGTATAAGCTCATATCAAATTTGACGTCCCAGTTAATCACAGGTGACAGCCAGTTTCCTTCTAAAAAATTCGGATAGGCATAGACAAAAAACGTTTTCACAAAAGTATTATTAATACGAAGTTTATCAATATGCGCTTTAAAAAATGCTGGGGAAATAGCATCTTTGATATAGGCCAGTGCTTCCTTATATTCTTTTTCAGTTTCAAGGATTTTTTTATCCTCTGAAGCTTTTGATTTTTTTTCAGATTTGCTAGTATTTTTCGTATCTACAACTTCGGCTCTATCAGGGAGAAAACCTGAAACATCTCAAGTGTATCTTTGAGCCACGAGTTCTATGAGTTTTTCTTGTTGTGCCACGGATTAAGGGTTTGTGAAGCAATATATTTAGGCATAAATATACTCTCACACAAGCACTTGTAAAGGTAGGGGAGTTGTTTATTGCTTTACAAAATCTTTATACTATCTAATCTTTTAAAAACTTAAACAAGAGTTTAAAAATTTTCATCTCAAAATCAGCAAACTTTTGATTTCGAATAATAAAAGAAGTTTTTGTATTATAATCGATAATGGCAACTCTATCTTTGTAGATTATTTTTGAAATATTATCTTCAAATAAATCATAATTTTTAGGAATTGAAACAATGAGTCGTTCGATTTTCTTTTCTTTTTGTTTTTTAAGTTCGTGGTTTGTTATTACGAGTCTCTCAAGTTTTTTCTCATCTCTTTTTACTCTATATGAATTATTAAGAAGCTCTTTATGAGAATCGTGTTTGCGTCATGAGTATCTATAAAATACATCTCAAACATCTAAACTTTCTGTAATGTCATCAAATATTTTTTGTATTCATATAACTCAATACAGCGTAGTAAACTCAGGAGTTTCTTTATTTTTTTGATACTTTTCTTTTAAAAAATGTATTGTTGTTCTGAAATCTTGTTCTTTTTCTTCAAATATATTTTCTAAGCTTTCAGGAGCTTCAGCAAAATAGTACTTTCGCTTTCACACTCTCGTTTCTCAAAGTATATTTTTCTCTAAAAGTCTTGGAATAGATTCGTAAATTTGCATCCTATTGCATCAACTCTTTTCAGATATTTGAGAAATATTCATTTTCCCATTTTCCAAAAGACAGAGATAGATTTGTGATTCTACCTCTGAAAGTCATATATTTTGTAGTGACTGAATATTCATAACTGTAAATTATTTTTACAAATTTATATTATACGAAAAGCTCTTGAATAGCAAGCAAAATTAAATCTAATTAAAGTAATATTTTACATATATAACCATATTATTTACTTTTTATAAAAACTAACTTATATTAATTTCACTAATATAATAAAAAATAAATATGCGAGAAAACTTAGATTTTGATTCTGAATGAGATTTTAAACGTTTCTTAATCTCAAAATGAATAGATGAACCTGATGTTGCAAGGAATTTTAAATTAGAATGAACAAATAAAAGAGGTTGGTATGATAGGCAATTTTTCCAAGAAATACAAAAATGAGAAGCAACGCTTTGATTTGATGAAGAAGCTGGGAGAGTTTTTCGTGAGGTTCAAATACTCAACTTAGATATTCTACATTGAAATCAAGTATTATCTGAAACACACCGAGCTGTAGATTGAACATTATTCAAAAGAGTTGAACAACTTCCAACTACTATTTCCCAAAGAATTCCTTCTTTAATTCAAATGGAAGATGAAATCGCATCAGTAGTAAGTGACGTATTGAATACTAATTCTATGAGTAAGTGGAAGTGAGTAGAAATTGGTGGAGTGACAACTTCAGAGATTGGGTTGGAAAGTGAGTATATATATCCTCAAATTTGGACGATATATCAAATATTAACAACATCTATCGAACTTACAAAACAGCAATATGAAATGGAGAAAGACTATCATGCACGCGAAGATTATGGAAAACACACTATGACGGATAGTGCTTTTTATGAATGGAAAGATAGACAATATACTTAAATCCAGAAGAAATAGTTTTTAAATATAGATAAGAAATGAAAAATCTAAAATTCAAAAATACTTGAGAACTAGAAACTTTTTTAGCAGAAAAATGAGTCGACACGAGTCAATATTGAAAACAGCTTGAATGATGAAAGAGAACCAAGGAAGTGGATGATTTATTTTGAGAATTAGAATCCTGAGAAGTCACGCTGAGTTTTGATGAAGATTCTTGAAGAATTATGAGACAAGTTCAAGTTCTAAATATTCATATTTTATATTGAGATCAAGAACTCTATGAAGAAAAACAAGTATTTAAAGATACAAACTGAAATGAAAATCCAGATGATTTTAGAAAACGGAAACATTTAACAGTTGCAGTGAGTGAAAAAATGAGTATCTCAGAAAATCCTCAAGAGGCTATAAAAAGAGCTGTGAGGGAAGAACTATGAGTTATCTTAGGTAATTCTCAGCTATGAGAAGAAATTATAACTAATGAAACGGGGGTAATGATATCTCCAAGTTTTCCTCAAATTTGGACTATTTACCAAGTCCTTACAACCTCTGTAGAACTTACCGATGAGCAATATAATCCTGATTGATATGTTGAAGATCAAGGAAAGAAAAATACATATTTTAAATGGAGAAAAAAATAATAGTTTTTTTAGATTAGCCCGTTTTTTTTCCTTGAAGAAGAAAAAATCAGTATTTTAGATAACTTGCTTCTACCACTTCCACTCTGTTATAAAATCTTCTCACATTTCTTCACTACAATCATCCTCTTTATTATATTCAGGAGAGACATACTGAATTGTGGCGAGTGTAATATCGTCAAGTTGAACATGTTTATATCCCATAAACTGCGAGAGTTGGATAGAAATATTTTTGAAAATACTTCTGGCTGTTTTGATACCATTAATTCCAGGAGCTTCTTCAATTGTTCTAATGAGCATATCCTCCCCAAACATTTGTTCATTTCCGTCACGCTTGCTTTGATTAATTGCTTCGGTGATTCCATCGCTATAAAGGATAATTACATCATTCGGAGCAAATGCGATTTCTCGTTCTTTTAAAAGTTTGTGTATGTTTTTTGCCATTCAAAGTGCGACTCCTCAAGATTTTATTTTAAAACATTTTCGTTCTGAATGTTTGTAAATCATGAGATATTCGTGCCCAGCTCCAGTCATAAACATGCGTTTTTCCTCAGCGTCCCAACGAACGAGGAGCATGCTCATTAAGAGATTTGCTTTTACTCGGGGTTTTATAATGTCGTTTGTGAGTGCGAGGATTTGATTTCATTTTGCCGTTACTTTTACGTATCCACTCACAAGCGCATTGACCATCATCATGATAAATCAGGCTCAAACTCAGTGTCATGTCGCGTCACCTACATATATATAATAATTATTTCACTGGTGAATCACATCAAAACTATCTCACCCTATCTCTCCTGCTGGTCTTGATTTTGCAACAATTTCGAGTTCAGGAACATCAATAAGTTTTTTATTGAGAAGCTTTGCTTGGATTTCTTTTCCAAGATCGACTTCTGATTTTATTTCCTTTCCGTGAATAAATTCTGATTTAATATTTTTGAGAGTATTGAGTGTTTTTCCAAAAAAGAGAAGTATATAATTAAGATGTGGGTTTGATGTATTTTTGAATTTCAAATGTTCTTGCTTAAGTGATCCAACGAGAAAACGTTTGATAGTAATTTCAAGATGCTTAATAGGTTTATCATAAAAAAAATGAATAATTCAGATAATTATAAAAAACTCTAAAAAAATAATTCATGTGAGCGTTAGCCATGTTATGAGACTCGTTTCTTGGTCTCAGATAATAAACATAGCTCAAAAAGCAGAAGCAAAAAGCGAAACAAAAATAAGCAAGACAGGGAGAAATTTGAGGAGGTTCATAAAAGTTGCGAAACAAATGTATAATAATCTACCAATATACTAGCAGGAGTTTTGATTTATTGCAAAAAAACTGAACTTTCATCAAGTATTTAACAAGACTTCGCCAAGTCTTGTTGCTCAAGGGGCTAATGCATATATAATTGTTTCTGTAAAATATTTGTACATACAGAAATTTTGTCTTTGCAAAGCCTTTACTCGAGTACACAAAATGAGAACAACGTTTTTCACAAAATTTATAAAAACACTAAAAAATAACTATTATGGCTTCAGAAAATATAATCACTTCCATAGACATAGGAACTTCAAAAATTAGAACTGTTATTGGAAGTTTTGACGAGCAAAAATCTCGCGACTTTCATGTCCTTGGAGTTGGTTCAACCAATTCATATGCGATGCGAAAATGAAATATTCTCGATATGGAAGAATTCAAAAGTAATCTTGATAATTCACTCGAAGAAGCAGAAAAAATGTCAGGAGAACAAATCACCTGAGCCAACATTTCTTTTAACTCATCTTCTTTCGAAGTTATTACCAGTAAAGGTATTATTGCTATCTCAGGAGATGAGATAACACAAGATGATATTGACAGAGTTTTAGACATGGCAAGAAATGGAATTGATCTCCCAAATCGTGAAATCCTGAAAGTTGTTCCTGAATATTTTGTTGTTGATCTTGAGGATGGAGTTAAAAATCCAATCGGGATGTCAGCTCGAAAACTCGAAGTTATCGCGCATATATTTTCGATGAACAATAACGTCCTTGGAAACATACGAAAATCGGTTTGAGACGTTGGAATAGAAATTTATGATATTTATCCAAACTTGCTCGCAGCTCCTGAGGGGGTTCTCACAAAACGTCAAAAAGAACTTGGAGTTGTATGTGTTGATATAGGAGCTTCAACAACTTGAATTTCGGTGTATGAAGAAGGTTCATTGAGATTTTCGACGGTCCTCCCAATAGGATGAGATAGTGTGACAAATGATATTGCACTTTGAGCTCGAACTTCGATTGATGTAGCTGAAAAGTTAAAACTTCAACATTCAGAAATTGGACTTGATCCAGAAACAGCAAAAGAATACGAAATAGAACTCAAAGATATAGCACAAAGCGAGGAGGGAACGGTTTCTAATATTTATCTTTCACAAATAGTCACAGCTCGATATGAAGAAATATTTTTCTTTGTTTCACAAGAACTTAAAAAAGTTTGAAAAGATGGAATGCTACCAGAAGGAGCAATTTTGGTTTGATGAGCCGTAAAAGGGCAATGAGTGGTAGAACTTGCAAAAACAGTTCTCAGACTCCCCGTGTTTATTGGAACTCCTGTTGAAAAAGAAGCCTTAAGTGAAACGTCGATGAGTGATCCAGTTTTTGCTTGAGTTATAGGATGACTGATTCTTTGAAATAAATACTCTCATTGAGGTGGAGGATTTAACCTCAATCTTGGATGATTTTGGAAATCACTTCTCAAGGTATTTAAAAAAATACTTCCATAATAAAAGAAAAACAAACGTTCAGTAGTATTCTGGATTTCGTTCAGCATCTCTTCTTAGTATTTATAAAGAAAGGTATTGAATCAAAATTCAGAATAAGAATTTATATTTTACATTTTTTATATAATTGATAATGACACGAGAGGATAAATTAAAAAGCTTACTTTCAGCAGGGAAAAGTAGAAAATCAGATACAGGTCCAGAAGAAGTACGTCTTTCTGGTTCGATTTCACCAGTTGCAAAAATTAAAGTTGTTGGAGTTGGATGAGCAGGACAAAACGCAGTAAACAGAATGATCGAGGTTGGACTTGATGGAGTTGATTTTATTGTGATGAATACTGATGTTCAGGCACTCTATGGATCACTTGCAGAGACAAAAATTAATCTCTGAAAAATGATCACTGGAGGACTCGGGGCAGGGAGCAATCCAGATATCTGAAAAAAAGCAGCAGAAGAATCACGTGAAGAAATCAAATCTCAGCTTGAGGGAGCAGATATGGTTTTTATTACTTGTGGACTTTGAGGTGGAACAGGGACTTGAGCAGCACCAGTTGTAGCTGAGGTTGCAAAAGAACTTGGAGCGTTGACAGTTTGAGTGGTTACGCGACCATTTAGTTTTGAAGGACATAATAGAACTTCAAAAGCGATGGACGGGTATGACGCGCTGAAAGAAAAAGTTGATACACTTATAACGATTCCAAATGATAGAATCCTTTCTATCATAGATAAAAAAACTCCTCTACTCGATGCGTTTTCAATTGTTGACGAGGTGTTAAATCAAGGAGTTCAAGGTATTTCAGATTTAATTACACAACCAGGACTTATTAATGTCGATTTTGCCGATGTTCGATCAGTTATGGATGCAGCAGGTTCAGCACTTATGGGAATTGGATATGGATCAGGCGAAAATAGAGCAATTGAAGCAGCGCGAGCAGCAATTGATTCTCCACTACTTGACCTCTCTATTGCAGGAGCAAAAGGAATCTTATTTAATATTACAGGAGGAATTGATCTCTCTATGTTTGAGGTGGATGAGGCTGCAAAAGTTATAACAGATTCGATTGATTCAGACGCGAACGTTATATTTGGAGCGAGTATCCGAGAGGATTATGAAGGAGAAATTAAAATCACTGTAGTAGCGACCTGATTTGATGAAAATACAAACAAGAAATTTCAAGAATCACGAGCAGAAACTCCAAAAACAAACTCAGCAAGTATTTTTGGAAAAAAGAGTATTTCAGATTCACGAGTAATCCCATCAGGATGAAACTCGAAACCAGATACGTGAACAATGCATGGATGAGAGGATCTGGATATCCCAAGTTTTCTTAGAAAGAAGAAATAATCAAGGTATAAGAATTCTTTATTATGGATATATTTCAAAAAATAGTTATAAATACACGTAAGTATTTATAACTATTTTTTTATGCGTTTTGGACTTACAGGTCATCAAAAACAGGGTTTTACTCTTGTTGAACTTATTATGGTTATATTGATTTTATCTATTCTCTGAACTTTATGATATATATCGTATTGAGGATATGCTCGATCGGCGCAAGATACTTCAAGATTAACTCAAATCACAAATATTGGTGAAGCAATGAAAATTTATTCTATAACGAGAAAACTTCCTCTCCCTGATGATGCTATTGATATACTTGTAAATGGAGAAATAGTAGCCTATCAAGGATATGCTTGAAAGGGTGTGCTTTGAGCTATACGTTATACAAATTGAGGATTCGATCCAAAAGATAATACGTATTTTACCTACGCAACAACAAAAGATAGAAAATCTTTTCAACTCTTGGCTCACATGAACTCAGACTTTACTCGGGTAGCAGGTCTTCAAATTCCAAAAATTATTTCGGAAGTATATGCTGCGGATTATTCTGAGAGATACCCAAGAACTGTTTGAGATAAAATATGAATTCTCCTCTCAACTGCTCCTACAACCCTCAACGTTCCTGTTCATGAAGTGTGATCAATTTCAAATATAGATTTAGCAAGTACTACACAAACATACAAATCATATCTTTCAGATTCAGATATAATCGAGGGAGATAGTGCACTCTTAACAAAAACGAGTCCAATAGCAAGTTGTAAAAGACTGAGAGAATCATGACTTGGAAAAAATTCATGAATATACTCTGTAAATCCATTATGATCTTGAGATATTTCTGTTTATTGCGATATGGAGACTCGTGGCTGAGGATGGATGCTAGTAGCTCGAAGTGTCGTTTGATGAACATGAGGTTTCGTATGGTGAGGCAGTAGAGGAAGTATACAAGATCTAAATAATCCTTATATTTTGTGAAATCTCAATGGATTAACCTATAGTACTTTGATGCTTGCTAATTATGTATCGAATAGATTGGTTATAAATGCAACTATCGAAGAGAATTCTAACGCAAATTCGTTCGACGTTTGAACTTATAGTTTAGAAGCTTGATGAATAACGACCGCAGGACCAATCTCAGGGCAAGGAATGTTTTTTGTGAGGTAGAAATTATGAAACAAGAAAAATACATAAACAGAGAGGATTGTGAGGATAACTTGTTAGGAAAGCAGATGTTAAAATGACAAACTGGAACAACTCAAAGTTACTTTGACTTTAAAAAAGAAATATAGATCTTTCTTGGTTATTGTTTTGAGATTATAGGATTGAATTGTTATATGAAAGTAATAGAGTAACTCTTTTACGAGTACGAAGTAGAAAAGATATATACAATATTTTTCCATAAATTATTGCAGGTATTATTACGTGATATTATCACATATCCTATCCAGTTCCGTTTGACTTTTTATGTATTTCATTAAAATAAAGACATTATTTTTCTTAAATTGAAATTATTGAATTACTTAACAGAAGCTTATATCAATAGCTATCCCTCCCGAAGAGAAGAAGCACTTAGGAAACGAGAAATTGCTGACTTAATAGCATCATGAAAAGCTTCTCTCGATGATGATTGACGTCTTCAATATACACGTCCCCTCGATCCTTTTGCACGTCTTCCCCGTAAGATTGCAGAGCATATAGAAGAAACCATAAGACTTTTAGTAGAAAAACTTCGTGAGGAAGGAGCTTCTGATCGTACAATACTAGAGGAAAGGGTAGCTTTAGAGAGTGAGCTTCGCAGAAAAGCAGTAGAAAAAGAATATTGAAAATAAGTAGAGTGACTATTCAAGAGTATATATCGATACTTTGTTATAATGTAAATAAAAAATCTTATAATATAGTTAATGTGCCTAGTTTTGTTTTAGAAAGTATACTCCACTATATAAAAGTTTTACTTACAAAATATTTTCCATATACTATCTATCGTAATTAAGAGAATGGGAAAACGGGGTTTTGCGAGAGCATTTCCTCGTTTTCTTTTAAAAAATATTAGTATTTAATTTTAAAAAAAATGTTAGACGTACAAAAGATACAGGCAGCAATAAACCTGATAGCTGCTGAGAAAAAAATTCCGAAACAAAAACTTGTAGAAATTATAGAATCAGCACTGAAAACTGCCTATAAAAAAGACTACGGAAATCGAGACGAAGAAGTAAATGTTCACTTTGATTTAGAATCAGGAGAGCTTGAAATCTCTGTTGAAAAAACAATTGTTGAAACCGTAGAGGATCCAGATTTAGAGGTAAGTATGGAGGATCTGTGAGAAGATGGAGAATGATTTAGTATTGGAGACACGATTGAGTTTGACGTGACAGAAGAAGTTTTGACTCAAGATGGGGACGTATTTGGTCGAATAGCATCACAAGCAGCTCGTCAGGTCATTATTCAAAAAGTTGCTGATAGTGAAAAGGAAAAAATCTATGACCTCTTTGTTGGAAAAGAAGGAGAAGTTGTAAATATGCGAGTTGATATGGTCGAAGGAGGAAAAGTTGTTTTTGATTATAATGGAAATCAAGTTACTTTACCAAAATCAGAACAAGTGAGTCGAGATACCTATGTTGCTGATAACAGACTCTATCTCTATATTGCTGAAGTCAGTAAGGAAGAAGGAATGCTTCCAAAAGTTGTCCTCTCTCGTAAGCGTGCAGAACTTGTTCCTGCTATTTTTGCAGAATATGTTCCTGAAATCGCTGAAGAGGTTGTTACTATAGACGGAGTTGTTCGTCATCCTGGAGTAAAAACAAAACTCCTTGTAAGTTCGACGTACGAAGAAATTGATCCAGCGGGAACGCTTATTGGACAAAAATGAATGCGAGTAAAAGCAGTTATGGAGGAACTTGGTGGAGAGAAAATAGATATTATTCCAAATAGTGATGATATTCGTGATGTTATCGCTCGATCTCTCACTCCTGCTGAAGTAGTAAAAGTAGAACAAGGAACAGATGAAAATACGTACATTGCCTATATTCCATTTGGAGAGCGAGCAAAAGCTGTTGGGCGAGGTGGTATCAATGTTCATCTTGCCTCAGAGCTTATTGGATGTACTATTTCTATTGAAGAGCTTGAACAAACTGAAGAACAAAAAGCCGAAGCAACAAACGAGTTAGCTGAGAGAGAAGCGAACAGATAACCCTATCTTAATTCTTTCCCTTATATAAGGGAAAGAGGTTACAAAATGTAGTCTCATTTCTCCCGTTGGGAGAAAATTGTATGAGGGCTGGAAGCGAATAAATAATTCTTAAAGCATCAATTATGAAAGTCATTTTTCTACAGCACGTGGTGAATGTTGCAAAAGTGTGAGAAGTCAAAGAAGTTTCAAGTGGGTATGCCAGTAATTTTTTGTTTCCAAAAAAACTCGCAAAACCGTATTCCAAAGAAATTTGAGATGAGATTGCAAGTGTTGCTCAAAAAAAAGAAAGCAATAAACGAGTACTCCTTTGAAGGAAACAAGAAATTATCGATGCACTCACAGGACAAGTTATCGAAGTAGAGGTTTTAGTTTCAGGGCAAAAGGTGCAGGGAAGTGTGAGTCAAAAAGACGTTGCTGAAATTGTCGCGAAAAAGTCAAAATACCCACTTACTAAAAAACACATAGATTTTGGGTGAGTTCATTCGTCACTCAAAAAACTTTGAGACCATGAAGTCTATGTTAATATGGGGGATAATTTCGCGACCAAGATGATTGTACGATTAGTTGAAAAAAAATAATGACTTTTTTAGCAATAGATTTGTGAGATAAAAAGTGTGGCATTGCCATAAGTCGAGAAAATATTGCTTTTCCTCATGTAGAACTCGCCCGAACAGAGCTTATGAGTTTTCTTAAAAAATATATTACTCAAGAAAATATTCAAAAAATAATTGTGTGACTGCCATTTGATTTATATGGCAAAGAAATAAAACAACTCCAAAAAACTCAAAATTTTATCAAAAAAATTCAAAATATTTTTCCTAAAATAGAAGTCGTCTGACATGATGAGCGTTTTTCAAGTTTTGAAGCAAGTCTTGGTTTTGATGATCATCGCGATGATATAGCAGCGCAGTGTATTTTGCAATCATATATTGACAGTAAAAATAAATAATTTTTAAATACGAAGCTATGAATGTTCTCCCAACATTTCCTGGAAGTGATTATGTGTATCTCGTGATTGGATTGATTATCCTTGTGAAATGAGCGGATGTTTTAGTGAAAGGAGCTTCAAGTATTGCGGTAAAATTTGGTATTTCTCCACTTGTTGTTGGGCTCACGATTGTTGCATTTGGAACTTCAGCTCCAGAACTTTTTGTGAATATATTTTCAGCGATGAAATGACAAACAGATCTCGCTCTTTGAAATGTTATTGGTTCCAATATTGCCAATACCTGGCTTGTTCTTGGGATTGCAGCACTCGTGTATCCGCTTAAAGCTCAAGCTTCTACTATTTATAAAGAAGTTCCATTTTCTCTTATTGCGTCGTTGGCTTTATTTTTTCTTGCTTTTGATTCGTTTTTTTCAGGATGAAGTCAAGACGTTTTAGTGAGAGGAGATAGTATGATATTTTTACTATTTTTTGTAATTTTTTTCTCATATACTTTTTGACTTATGAAGTCGTGAAAGGTTGAACCAGATCTTCCAGTTGATGGTGAAGAGGAAATATTTGTATGAAAATCGGCAGGATTAGTGGTATTAGGATTGATAGGACTCGGGCTTTGAGCTGAGATTTTGGTCTGATCTGCTAAAAATATAGCTCTTGGCTTTGGAGTTTCAGAATCTCTCATTGGTCTGACAATCGTTGCTTTTGGAACGTCCGCTCCAGAAATAGTAACGTCTGTTATTGCGTCACTTAAAAAACAATCTGATATTGCTATATGAAACGTGGTATGAAGTAATATTTTTAATATATTACTCGTTCTCTGAATTACGGGAACGATTGCAGATTTACCTGTCAGTCCAACCCTTATTTTTGATATTGGAGTAGAACTGTTCGCGATCGCTCTGCTTATATTTTTTCTACTTTTTGTATGAAAACGCTGAGTCATCACGCGAGTTGAGTGATGAATATTTTTAAGCTTATACCTCTTATATATGTGATATATTATTCAGTCACAAATGTTCTAAGGTATAATAGATATATTATAAAATATCTTATTCAATTATTTGACACAAAGTAAAATTAATGTTTTAATGTTTATGTAGTTATATATTAAACACTAATTCAAAGATTATGAAATATGTTAAAAGTCTTATTGTTCTCTCAGTGATAGCTTGATCTTGATATTCTGTTTCAGCAGAATCATTATCAGTAACGCAAATAGAAGTACAAAATGAAAATACTTTAGAGGTGACGCTTTCAGAAAACCCTAACTTAGGGGAGTGAAAAATAGATGCCGGAGTAAATATACTTAATGATCTAAGTATTCAAGAAATCATCATCGAAGAAAATTCTGAAAATGAAGTGACTCTTGTTACGGAGCAAAAAATTCTTCCACAAATGAAATACAGTATTGTTACTATTTCATGAATGAAGGGAAGTATAGATTTTGGTACTCCTGCAGATATCAAAGATTATATTTCTGTAAATTCTAATGCAAATTTTGACCAAGATATAGAATCAATAAAAGTTATAGACGAACACACGCTTACCATTACCTATAATGAAAAACTGGAATCACAATTTGTAAGTGATTATGACTTTAAACTTTTACTTGAGAGTAATGTCACAAATATCGAGAAAAAAGATCTTATGAAGTGAACCCTTACTATAAATGTAGAACCAAACTTACAAGAGAATCAGCAATATATACTCATGTTTCTTGATGTTCAGGATGTGAGTGGTAGCTATCTCGAGTTTGATACTGGAATTTATGACTTTGAAACTCAAGAAATCACTACATCACAAGAAAAAGATATTTTGAGTACTGATCCTGAAAGCGTTACGAGCAAAATAGAAGAAACTGTAAACACGCAAGAAGCTTCTATAAATACAAATAAGCCAGAATCGGTAGTTACGAGTGAAATAGTAATTACTCCACTCAATGCAGCGCCATCACTCCAAAAGAAATCGGGATGAGTTACTATTATAGAAGATGTGAAAAGAATTGAAAATATCGAACCAGTGATGAACCAAGAAATTGAAAAAATGCAACAAGAGGAGGAAGCTACAAAACAATCTGTACAAGAGGGAGAAGAAATACACGTAGAAAATATGAATCAATCTGAAGCTTCAGATCCTCGAATAACAAAGAGTATTCAAGAAGTTGCGCAATCAGCAGACACAACTCCAGCAACATGAGCTGCGAGTTGGGTGATCATACTTGCGAGTATAGTTATAAATACATTGTATTATTATACGAGAAGAAAAACATATAAATATATCTAAGTACTTGTGATAAAATCAAAGAAGTGTTCTAATATAATTGAATACTTCTTTTTTTATTAATTATTATGGAAAACGTTAT
>JAULKR010169672.1:0-23277 GCA_032356305.1 Prasiola linearis
CGCGCCCGAGATGTTCAGGAAGACGCCCTGCCACGGCGACACAACGTCGCTCGGCATGAGGATGACGAACGAGCCGTTCGACGGGTTGTACGTCTGGAAGACCGTGCCGATTGTGCCGCTGCTCGTCTGAATGCCCGAGAGCAGGACGGGGTACGCGAACGGGTTGGCTCCCATGTACTGACCATCCGGCGATGTCGGCGTCGTGGCCGAGAACGGCCCCGGTGTCGCGGTGCCGTTGAGGCGGTCGTCGAGCGCGATGCCTGTCGCCGACAACTGGAACGCGGCATTGGTGAGTTCGAAGCTCTGGCTCGTGCCTGGCCCGAACGTCGCCGGGATGTTGGCGCGCGGGATGTCCTGGTCGTAGAAGTACCAGATGAAACCAGCGGCTGGCGGCAGGCCCACGTCTGTCGAGGACGGCGCGAGGTACGGGCTCGGGCCAGCACCCGCCTGATACGTCGGGAAGACGTTGGCGCGTGTGCCGTTCGCGTTCTGGGGAGCCTGCGGGTACTGCGCCGGGTTGACCGTGCCAGCCGGGATGCCCTGGATCAGGTTAATCGGAGCCAGATCAGCCACCTGGAATGGCTGGGCTGTCGCCGGACGCACCACGGGAAAGCCGAGAAGGCGGTAGCCCGCCACATCGTCGACGCCGCTGGTCTCGTTGACCGTGACCGTTCCGGCGTTGGGAAGGCCGGGGCTCGGTGTCTGGACGTAGAACAGCGCCGAGACGCCAGCACCGCCAGGCGTGGTCACGTTGAGGCGCGCGAGCGACTGCGTGTCCTTCATGCCCTCGTAGTTCTCCTCGAACTGGTAGGTCTCCGGCAGGCCGAGTGCTGCAAGAAGAGCCGTCGCCGGAGAGTCATTGACTCCGTAGACGATCGCGTCGACGAGGTTCGTCGTCGTCGCCGTAGCCGGGGCTACTCCGGTGTAGAGTGCAACACCGTCGGGTCCATTCTGGAGACCGTTCGACGGAATGCTGACGACGTAGAGACCAGCGGCGTTCGTTGTGAAGCCATTGAGGTCATAGGTCCCATAGACCTCATTGTTCGAGCCGTTGAGTGCCACGAGAGTCAGCCCCGTAAGCGACGTGTTCGGCGGCCCAAGGATCTCGACGAACTCCGCCGTGTCGATCCCCGTCTGGTCTACATCGATCTCATTGATGAGGAACGTAGAGGTAACCGGCGGAGGTGTCTCGTCGTCCGTAATCGTCAGCGTGAACGTGCCTGAGGCCGTGCTGGCCGTCGGCGTGCCGAAGCCAAAGACCACGTCGCGGTTGCCTGTGAACACGTTGTCGTTGACCGGCGTCGCGTTAAACGGGCGTGTCGCGCCGGTCGCTGTACCGACCGGGAAGCTGTAGGTCGTCGTGAAGCTCTGGATCTGACCGGCGTTGCCGCTCGTGATCGTGATCGTCCCCGAGGCAGCCGGGTTGTTTGCGGCGTTTCCATCCGTGTTTGCGAGCGTGTAGACGATCGTTCCACTGGTGTAAGCCGTGGTCTCGGCCGTCGTAGCGCTCGTCGGGTTGAACGTCACCGAGGCGCTCTCGGCGGCGGCAGCGCCACTCAGCGTCTGGCCCTGGTTGACGGCTCCTGGCGTCTGGGCCGTTGCGAGTGCAAATGTGAAAGCGGTCGCACGGTCACCGGTACCGGTATAGCCGATCGACGAGTTGTTGTCCACGCCGGGCTCTGCGACACCGACATCAACCGACGTCGTGCCGGCAGCCGGGCCGTCCGTCGCGTCCATCGTCCCCTCGTACGACAGGAACTCGACCACCGTGTTGGTCGCCGTGTTCACGAGCGCAAGGCCATCAGGCGCGCCGTTCTGTAGACCATTGGTCGGGTACACAAACGTAAAAAACCGGACGGTCTCACTACTTCCTGCGATCGGCGCCGCGGCGCTCACCGTAAAGTCTGTGAGCGCGGTCGTGCTGTAAACCGTTCCGTTGCTCCCGTTGTAGAGGAAAACGGAATAGTCGGCGGCTGAGAAGGCAGGGCCGCTCCGCACAGCAACCTCAACGAATTCGTTGACATCGCCGCCGGGGTTGTCGTAGTGAAACTCGTTAATCCAAAGGTGGTCGGCCTGGGCGACCGGTGCCAGCGCGACGAGCAGCGTGGCGAGTAGGAACAGTCTGGTCATGGACGGGAGGAGGTTGCGTGTAAAGGACAGAGTAGGCCGAAGAGCGCCTCGGCGCCGGATATCCGAGCCGTGTTCATGTCAAGGTTATGTAACGTCGTGAGAGGCGAACGAAACAGAGGGGTACGACCGCTGTCGGTCGTACCCCTCTGCACCATCCAGACCAGACACTTACGCGGCGTTGCGCGCGCGCAGCTTGCGTGTCGCATACCCGGCGCCGGCGAGCGCGAGCAGCGTCAGGCCACCGTCAACGGGGACTGGCGGCGGCGGCGGTGGCGGTGGCGGCGGGCCGCCAGGGCCTCCTCCTCCGACCGGCGGCGGCGCCGGCGGCGGCGCTGGCGCACCAGGGCCGACCTCGAACGACGGGGTCGATGGAGCGCTAGCATCAGAGGGCGACGCCCAGGATGGCGTCGCGCCAGGGCCTGCCGCGAAAGCGACGGGCGCCGCGCTCAGAAGCGCGAAAGCGGCGAAAAGACGGATGGTCATATCGGAGTCGAAAGAAGAAGGGGGCGAGGCGCGGCGTACCGGATGATACGACGCAGCGCTTGGACTGCAATAGCGACTCGCAAGGAACTGTGAATGCAGATCGGGACCCGCTCGGGCGGCGAAAGTCGCCCCCGAGCGCGGCCTGAGCTACCGGGACACCGTTATCGTGCGCGTCTCGGTGAACGTGTCACCAGCGACCCGGAGAACGTAGACGCCTGGCGCAAGGCCAGCTGTCTCGACGACGATGTCCTGCTGCGCCTCGACGGTTGCGTCGAGCACGACTGCGACCTGGCGGCCCAGCGCGTCGAACAGCTCTGCACGGACCGTCTGCACGCGGTCGACGGTCAGTGCCAGGCGCGCAGCACCGGCAGCCGGGTTGGGCCGCGGCGCACTCAGCGATGTCGCCGACGGTGCGGCGTCGGTGCTGGTCGTGAACGCCGAGACCGTCACGACGAAGCGCTCCGTCCAGCCTGTCGACGATGCGACGAAGTCGTAGTGATCGGTCGTCCGAACGTCGATCGTCGTCCCGGTATCCGTGTCGCGTAGTTCGAGCGTCCACTCATCGGGGAGGCTCTCCATCGTGGGCCACGTGATCCGGTAATCGGCACCGTCAGCGCGGCCGGCGATGCGAAGTGCCATGCGCGCCTCGGCGACGCCTGACAGGTCATACGGGCGCGCGTCCTGGCCCAGCATCTGCCCGGCAGAACCGGTGAGCGCGATCCGCGCCTCGTTCGCCGGGTTGATCGCTGCTGGCTGGCCGGCATCGAACGCGTCGTACCCGACCTCCCCTCCTTCGATAAACGTGAACCGAGCGGCGGTCCACTCGCTGAAGACGTCGCCTTCGACGACGCTCGACAGTGCGAACCCGAGCACGCGCTGAGCAGGCATACGGGAAACGATCGGCGTGTTGGACTGGACACGGCCGGACTGGGCAAAGACTGGCGCGAACGGAGCCGTTGCCGGAGTCCCCGGCGGGACCGATGCCTCAACGTACATCCCTTGCATCGGTGCGACGCGGCGCGCAGCAGCCGTCGACGTGTTTCGGTCGATGACGGCGTACCCGCCAGCGGATCCGGTGTCCGGGTCCCACACGTAGACGAGCGGCCCGACGGTGTAGCCCGTTGAGGGTGCGATGGCCTGCGTGTCGAAGTCGAGCGAGAACGGGTTGCCTGCCATCACGAAGCCACTCGCCGACAGCGAAGCCCCGTTGAAGGCGGTCGTGACATCGGCCTGCGGCTCGACGCCTCCAGCGCGGAGCCTGTACGGGCGCGCCTGGAAGTTGGAACCCGACGGGACCGTTCCTCCGGGAAAGTCAGCCAAGTCGTAGTGGTACCAGAACTGTCCGCGGCCCGAATCGATCTGCTGCTCCTGACCCGTCGCCGCGACGTAGCTCGATGTGGCCGTGTCGTACCGGAGGAGGAGGTTTGAGCCTGCATCTGGAAAGGACGTCAACAGTCCCTGCACGTGGTTCTGGCTCACGTAGTCGCGAACGGTGCCGCCGGAGACGGGCCACGCGAGCATCCGCCAGCCCTTGCGTCCCTCGATCAGCTGGAACACATACGAGACCGGACCGGGGTCCGACTGCTCATAGTCCGATGCGCCGTCGCCGTAGTTGCCGGCCATCGCGTCGGCAGGGGTGAGGAACTGGTCGCTCACGAAACCGCTCGCACTCGTGATGAGCGCAAACGCTTGGACCGAGTTGCGGTCGAGCGCCAGGTCGGCGCCCATGCCGTCGGCGCTGTAGGTCAGCGAGATCTCGAAGCCGAGCGTACGCGAGTCCTGGTCGCCGTCGGCCGGGAGCATCACGGCGAAATCCGGATCGGACGTGCTGCCGAGGAAAAGGCTCGATCCGCCGCCCGTCGCTGCGGTGCCCTGAAGCGTGAAGAGGTTGGCGAAGCAATCGCCCGCGCTGCACCCGACCTGTAGCGCATAGTCGGCTGTAAAGCCGGCATCGAACGCGCTGCCCGAGTTGAGGTTGGTAACGCCGTTGCCAAAGTCGGGCCCGTTGTCACGGCCGTAGTCGAAGTTGGCGAAGCCCCCTGCCTTCGTGTCGAGGAACACAACGACCGAGTTGCGCCCACCGACATTGTCGTTGCGCTCCGTGATGCCTGCGATGCCGATGTTGAGCCGACTGGCGGCCGCATCAGTATGCATATAAATGGCGTTGAGCTGGTTGTTCGCTCCGAACCCTAGAGCCGCGCGACCGCCGTCAGTGGCGAGCAGCGAGTAGGGCGCGTCGGTCAACGTGCCGTCGATTGCGATGCCGCCCGCAGGCGGTGTCGTCGGGGGCGGCCCCGGCTGCGCGGCAGCGGCGAGCGGGAGCCCGATGAGGGCTGCGGCGAGCGCCGCGCGAGGAGTCAAGAATGACATAGACAAGAAGAGAAGAGAGCGAACTGGAGAAAACGGTACCGCCCGAGATCTCCCCATACAAGGAAACCCCGGGCGGTCGTGCCGGACGGCGAAACCGACCGGGCGGAGAGTCAGGCGACTAGCGGACGACAGTGATCGTCTGCGTCGCCGTCGCCGAGGCGCCCTCGATGCGAACGACGTACACACCCGGCGCCAAACGCGACGCGTCGACGCGGAGCGCGAGCGAGCCGGCCGCAGCCTGCCCGTCGTGCAGCGTCTGCACGCGGCGGCCAAGCGCGTCCACCACCGAGGCGCGCACGATCTGCGCCTCGCCCAACTCGACCACCACCTCAGACGCGGTGCGCGTCGGGTTGGGGCGGACCGAGAGCACGCGGAGCGCCTCGGTGGGAGCGGCCTCGTTGCTCGTCGCGCCACGCTGCGAGAGGACGAGCTCGAAGCGGTCCGTCCAGTCCGAGGCGTCCGAGACGAACGTGTACTCGGTCACCGAGGCGAGACCGACGACGGCGCCTGTGACGAGGTCACGGAGTTCGCCGGTGAGGTCGGTCGCGTCCCACGCGAGCGTGTAGGTGCCGGGATCCGTCGCGAGGAATGCAAGCGGGACCGTGCGCGCCTCGGCGCTCGGCGCCAGCGAGTGGACGGCTGCGCGGTACGGCGCACCGTCCCGCATCGCGACGGGCGAGATCAGCGCGTAGGGCGCGACCGGCGGCGTGAGCTTGGAAGCGTCGTTGGCGTCCCAGCCGTCGCGCGCCTCGGGATGCACGCGGACCGTGGCGGCGAGGTCTTCGACTGCCGAGCCGGCGCCGGTCGTGCCTCGGAGCGTGAACGCGATGCTCTCGGAAGCGGCCTCACGGCCGTAGAACGTCGGCTGCGCCGGAACGGCGGCCGTCGCATCGTACGAGAACGTCACCGCGCCGGTGCTCGTGAGCGCCTCGGCGAAGACGCCCTGCCACACGGCGAGCGCTGCCGCCGGCGACGTCCGGTCAAGTGGGGTGTAGGATCCGCCGCCGCCGGGCGACGGCTGGAAGGCCTGCACAAAGTTCGAGATCTCGACGTCAGCCGTGATGGCGCTCGCGAGCATCGCGTGTGCGAACGGGTTGCCGATCATGTGGAAGCGGCTTCCGTTGCTCGGGAACGCCCGCGTGACGACCGTTGCGCCCGTAGCGGGTGTGGCCACCTTGCCCGAGGTTGTGAGACGGCGCTCTGGGATGAAGTAGCTCTGGCTCGTTCCGCCTCCGAACGTGGCCGGGTTGGCGATGGTGAACGCGTCGTCGTAGAAGCGCCAGAAAAAGCCTCGGCCGGTCTGAACGTTGAAGCCCGTGCTCGGCGCAGCGTTGTAGTTCCCCGTCGTCGCGGTCGTGGAGCCGGCGTACGAGGTGTAGAGGTTCGGCGTCGAGTTGGTCGGGTACTGCGGCTGCGCGTTGCCGTCGCCCGCCGGGATTCCCTGGACAAAGTTGATCGCCGCCAGGTCCGCCACCGTCACGCCCGTGACGGGTGTCGACAGGAGGCGGTATCCGATGTCGGTGCCGGCCGTCGTGCCCGCCGTGCCGGAGAGCGACTGCTGGACAAGCGCGACCGGGTCCGGCGGCTCGTTGCGGAAGTTGGCCGCACCACGTTCAAAGTTGTTCTGGGCCGCTCCTGCGGGCGAGACGAACTGGTTGGAGAGGAAGCTGACTCCGTTGTCGCTGCTCCCGCTGACGAGCATCGCGAACGCCTGGACGCTGCGACGCCCCTGCAGACCTGTGCCGGCATTGAACTGAAGCTCGAAGCCCTGGATTCGGTTGTTCGGATTGGTCCGGTCGATCGCCGTGCGAAAGACGTTTCCGTTTGCCGCGGCATCCTGGTCGGTTCCGCCGAAGATCACCGGGCTGGTGCCATTGCCGCGTGTGCCCGCAAGCTGGCTAATGACCGCCGCGCAGTTGGCAGCCGGAGCAGCAGCGTCCGAAAAGCAGCCAATCTGAACGACGACATCTGGGAGGAAGCCAGCATCGAACGTGATGCCCTGGTTGAGCCGGCTGAAGCCGTTTCCGCTAAAGGAGTCGTTGCCTGCATAGTTTGCAGTCGAGTACCCGCCGTCCTGCGTATCGAGGAAGAGGAGAATGTAGTTCCGGCCGTCATTTGCACCGACATCTAGGGCGCCGGCAATGCCCAAGTTGATGATCCCGGTGTCTGTGTTGACGCCGCCGTAGAGCGCGTTAATCTGGTTGGCGTCGCCAAAACCGCGAGTGCCGGTGCCTGCCTCACCTGGTCCACCCGTGTCGGTACCGAGCGTGCGATAGCCGGCGTCGGTCACGGTGCCGTCAACGGTGATCTGGGCCGAGGCGGGGCCGGCGAGCGCGAGCCCAAGGGCGAGAAGAAGCAGTCGTTTCATGTAGGGTAGGCCGCAGTAGGCGGCAAGGATGGGAATAGGTCTATGGAAGGGCTTACATCTCAATAAAAGGTCTCTCAGGGCGGATGTCAAGGTCACCCTGAAGCCCAATTCGTGCTCACAGCGCCGAGGCGCGGTCCGCGTCGATGCGCGCCTGGAGCGTCTCGAAGGTGTCGCCGCCGTAGCGCTCGACGAGCGCCTCGGCGATGGCCCAGGCCACAGTCGCCTCGGCGACCGTGCTCGCAGCCGGTACGCTCGTCACGTCGGAGCGCTCGTAGCGCGAGACGGCCGCCTCGCCCGTCGCCAGATCGACCGTCCCGAGCGGCCGGATGAGCGTCGGGATCGGCTTCATCGTGCCGCGCACGACGATCGGCATCCCGTTCGAGATGCCGCCTTCGATGCCGCCCGCGTGGTTCGTCGTCCGCGCCAGCCGGCCATCGAGGCGCGCAATCGGGTCGTGGACCTCGGAGCCGGGCAGGCGGCCCGCATCGGTCCCGTCGCCCACTTCGAACGCCTTTTGCGCCTGAATCGATAGAATGGCGGCACCCAAGCGCCCGCCCAGGCGGCGGTCGGCCTGCGCGTACGAGCCCAGCCCGACCGGCACTCCGGTGACCACGACCTCGTAGACGCCGCCCAGCGTGTCGCCGGCCTTCTTGGTCTCCTGAATGTGCGCGACACACGCTTCGCTCATCGCGTCGTCCAGCATCCGCGTCGGGCTGAGATCCGCCTGTTCGTGGAGCGCGTGCGCGCCTCGGACGAGAAGCGCGTCGCGCGCGTGGGCGTAGTCCGAGACGTGGTCGTAGCCGACCTGGCCGATGCGGACGACGTGGCTGCCGACCTCGATGCCGAGTGCGGCGAGCATCTGCCGCGCGATGGAGCAGCACGCGACGCGCATCGCCGTCTCGCGGGCCGACGAGCGCTCGATGACGGGCCGGATGTCGGGTCCGTGCGGGGGCCGGTCGAAGCCGTACTTCTGCGCGCCCGTCAGGTCGGCGTGGCCCGGGCGGGGCAGCGTGACCCGGTCGATCCCCTCTCCGGTTCCCTCGACGGCCATCGTCTCGGGCCAGCCCGCGCGGTCCTTTGTATAGGCCGCGTTCGGCAACAGGAGCGCGATCGGCGAGCCCATCGTGTGCCCGAACCGGACGCCGCCGAGCACCTGCACCGTGTCGACCTCGAACTTGGCGCGTCCGCCGCGACCGGCACCCTTCCACCGGCGCGCGAGGTGGCGGTCGATGTTCGCGGGCAGCAGCGGCACGCCGGCCGGCATTCCTTCGACGATGCCGACGAGGGCTTCGCCGTGCGATTCGCCGGCGGTGAGGTATCGGATCATCGGGTCGGGAGTTGGGGGCGGCAATGACGCACCTTCTCACCCGCCTGTCATCCGGAACTCGTTTCCGGATCTGCCTTTCTTCGGTTCTACACCCCGAGGCGCGCATGACGGCCGAATGGGATTGCTCCGGCGCCTCGGTGATGCGCGGCGGGACGGCCGTGCGCGGCTGCGCGGTTCAGGGCACGGCACGCCGTGCCTACAGATTGCCCGGTGGTTCGTGCGCGCCTCGGTGGCGGACAATCCATGGTGCCCGGTTCAACCAATCCCCAAAACCCAATCCCCAGCCGAAGGCCGGCGCAGCCCGTCCCTACAACCCCAGCCGTTCCAGCAGCGCCGTCTCCTGCGCCGAGGCGCTCCCCTGCTCTCGCTGCGCGATCAGCCGGCCCGTGTACAACGTCGCGTAAATCCCGAGCACGCCGTCGGAGCGGCGCGCGTGCTCCTGGAAAAGCGCCGTTGCCTCGGCGTTTCGCCACGCGTCCGGGACGAGGTAGCGGCGCGGGCCGTCGGCGCCCGGTGCGGGCGTGGCGGGAAACGATTGTTCGGGCTCGAACAGGCGGCGGCCCAGGTGGCAGCCGGTGCACTGCGTCGGAGCGCGGAGCGCGCGCGGCTCGGTGGCGGTCGCCAGGCTCAGCATTCCGTCGGCGCCGTAGACCGCGAAGTCCCAGAAGCCGTCGGCGCGTAGCCGCTTGACGGTCGTTTCGAGGACCGGGCCGTCGGCGCCATCGAGGTGTTCGCCCGCAATCACGGTTCCGGCCGGGTAGCGCAGCCCGTCACCGCCGGCTTGCGACGTGAGCGCGGCGCGGAGCGCCTCGACGGGCACGTAGATCCGGCGCCGCGCGTGCGTCATCACGCTGCCCTCGATCTCGACCGAGAACCACGCCGAGTCGCTCTTGGACCACGGCGCCTCGGCGTGGAGCGCCTCGACCGTCTGCGGAAGTCTGTGGCCGGCGTAATAGGACGCGGCGAGAAAGACCGACAGTTCGTCCCAACTCACCGCACCGTCGCCATCGGTGTCGTTCAGCGAGGCGCGCACGCCCGGGTCCAGCTTCTGCGGATGCAGCACGAGATCGTCGTCGTCACCCGAGAGCAGACCGGTCTCGACGGCGCCGCCGCCCGCGTAGCCGCCCAGAACCGACTCGGCCAGACGCAGCGCGTCGCCTCGGTCGAGACGCAGCGGGACCGACTCGGCCGTCTGCACATCGACAGGGCCGGACGAGCAGCCGGCACAGACGACCAATAGTAAGACGACGAGGCGCGCAGACATAGAAGGAGACTAGAGCGACGCGAGAGCCGCAGACGCCTGCGGACTTCCGGGCTGAAGGACGAGGACCTGCTCGAACAGCGTGCGCGCCTCGGCGGTGCGGCCCTGCCGTTGCCGGACGACGCCCAGGTTGCCGAGCGCTGCCACATCAGACGGATCGAGGCGCCGTGCGGCGGCGAGTTGCGCGGCGGCGGCGTCCAGGTCGTCGCTCGCGAGAAGGACCGTGCCCAGATTGACGCGCGCCTTGGCCAGGCGCGGGTCGAGTGCGACCGCACGACGCAGCGCGGCCGTTGCCTGAGGCAGCGCGCCAGCCTGCAAGCGGTAGAAGCCCAGATCGTTCCAGGCGCCCGCATGGCGGGTCGGATCCTGACCCAGTGCGGCGTCGAGCACGTCGGCGGCCTGAGCGGGCTGTCCGGTTTCTGCGAGCGCCTCGGCGAGTTTGAGACGCGCCTCGGTAAGGCGCGGCGCCAGCCGGGCGGCCCGGCGCAGCGGCGCGATGGCGCCTCTCGCGTCGCCACCATCGAGGCGCACCACGCCGAGCCACAACGCCGCGTCTACGTCCGACGTGTCGCGAGCGGCTTGGGCCAACGCCGCGACGGCGGATGCGGTCGAGTCCATCGCGAGCAGCGTTCGGCCCAGAGCCACGCGGGCATCCGTACGGTCGGCGCCGGCAGACAGGCCGCGGCGGATCAAGCGAGCCGCGATGGGCAGGTAGGCCGGGATCCGGTGCGCGGTGTCGTACACGCTCAGCGTCGCGATGCCGGCGTCGAGGTCGTCGTCGGCCGTGCGCGCCTCGGCGGCGCGCCCTTCGAGGCGCCCCTCGCGGACGAGCACATCGACGAGCGTGAACGGCGTCGAGGCGCTCGTCTTCTCGGTCGGGCCGCCGGCGCGGCCGGGCGGCGGGCGCTTGCGGATCCAGTGGTCGGTAAACGACACGTGCGGAATGTCCGACGTGCCCGCGCGGCGCATATGGCACGAGGCGCAGTCGCCCGAGAGCGCGATCGCAGGCGTCGAGGCGCCCGTCCGGTCGCACAGCGGACCGTGACCCGGCTCAGGATGCGCGCCCGGAGCCGCGCCCGGCGTAGGTGTGTGGCACGATCGGCACGCCGCCGAAAAGTGGTCGGCCGGCAACTCGGCCTGCGCGACGTGCGGATCGTGGCACGTCGTGCACGTCATCGCACTCTCCGTCTCGCGCGATCCCTGGAAGCACGCGCTCTGCGCCATCCGCTCGGCATGGCTCGAAATGCCGAACGCCTCGGGGTCGGCCAGCGACTCCTCATAGACGTACACCGACCGGTGCGCCGAGAGCGGCCGGCCGGGCCGGTACGTCGTCGGGTCCTCGCCCGGCCGGAAAACCGTGTGGCCCGTGAGGTGGCACTGCTGGCACACGTCGAGTTGCAGGTCCAGCGACAGATCTGCCGGGTTGACGATGCGCGTCTCGCTCGGCGCCCCGCCCGACTCGTACGCCTCGACGTGAGCCGAGCCCGGCCCGTGGCGCCGCTCGCACGAGATGCCGAGCGGCACGTCGGTGTAAAAGTTCTGGCTCGGCGCGTGTCCTGGCGCGGCGTCGTGGCACGTCAGGCATTCGAGCGTAATCGGGCGCTCGAAGCGCGAATTGCCATGCGCGTAGCCTGGACTCAGATCCCAGATCTTGCGCTCGACGTACCACGTGAGCGGCATCTCCGTGAGGTAGCCGCCCTCCGGCGCCGAGGCGCCCGTCTCCATCATATAGGACCGTGTCGCGTTGCCCGACCCGACGACGTGGCTCGCGGGGTACACGCGCTCGAAGCCGGGCTCGTCCGGATGTGTCTCGCGCTGAAACAGCGAGTCGCCACGCACGAACGCCTGGTAGCAGTAGCCCGAGCCGGGCGAGCCGTCCCGAGGCGCGCACACCGTCGGGCTCCGGCCCGCCGCGTCGAACTGCTCCGGGGCGCCCTCCTGCTCGAAGCGCGAGACGGCGCGGCCCATGCCCGAGCGCGCGTACGTCGCCGCGATATCGGCGTGGCACGACGCGCACGCCGCGTCCCCGACCGTCGTCCACGCGTCGTCTTCCGCCACCAGCGCCGCGTCGGACGACTGGCAGGCTGAGACGAGAGACGCCACGGCGAAGACACACGCGGCAACGAGACGAGACGAACGACGCAGCACGACAGACACAGGCGAACGCCGCAAGAGGTGTGCGGCAGGTGTGCCAAGATACCGGCTCGTGAGACCGTCCGAGAACCCGGCACAGCGATTGCCCCCCTGTCTGTGTCCGCCGATTCCCCTCCCGGTGGTCCCACTCTTCCCGTGCCGATTACCGATCTACTCTCCCGCATTCCGATTCCGCCCGCCTTCCGGCGCGGTGCGCCCGAACCGGCTACCTCTGGGCCGAACAACGTGTGGGTCGATTATTCCGCTCCGGGACCGTTCGAGCCCCGCCCGGCTCCTCGGGCCTCTTCGGGATCTCATGTGCCGACCGCGCTGCCCTCGTGGGCCATCCTCGCGATGACGGCGCTCGCCTTTGCCTGCCTCGCCCTCGCGGCAGCGCTCGTGATCCAGCGCTCGGCATTGGCCGACTCTGGAATGTCCTCCGCCGAGGCGCTCGACGCCACCGAGACCGTTCCTGTCGGTGCGATGACCGGCGGCACCTCATCGGGCGGAGGCGGCTCATCTCCCGGCGCACCTTCCCAAACGACCGTCACGGACGACCCGACACCCGTCCCTGCCGACGTGCTCGCGCGCCTCGAAGCCGCGGGCAACGAACCCCTCCACAGCGAGCTCACGCACCTTCTCGGGGCCGTTCAGGTTGGATTCGGCTCCGGGTCGTCCCAGCTCGACCCGGCGCTTCGCTCGTATACGACGCGCATGGCGAGCCGCTTCGAGTGGAATCCCGATACCTTCCAGGTGAGTGTCACCGCGTCTAGCGCGGAGCTTGCCGAAGCCCGCGCCGCGACGCTCCGCCGCCTGTTCGGGGCCGCCGTCTCCTCGGGCCGCCTCGTCATCGAGCCGGGGACGGGCCCGGACGCTCTCACTCTCGTCTCTCACTAAGCCGATGCTCATCCCCATTCTCCTCGGCGTCGCTGCTGTCGCCCTCGCGGTGGCTGCCACCGTGCTGTTCTTGCGCGCTCGTGCTCGCGAAGACGGGTCGGCGAGCCCGGCCGCTGTCGCTGCGGACAACCTCGGCGAGATGCGCGCCATCGGGCAGCGCATCGAGACGCTCGTGAGCCAGCAGCAGCTGCAGGGCGAGACCGCCCGCCAACACCTCGCCCAGAAGCTCGACGCCGTCGGCGAGGGCATCGACCAGCAGCGGACGCACCTCTCGGGTCTCCAGAACGAGTTGCGCCACGAGGTTCACCGCCGGGACGCCGAGATGGACGAGATCCGCACCCAGCTCGCCTCGATCCAGCAGGCGACGGCACTCGGCAGCGCCTCGGTGCCGCCTCAGCTGCCATCCCCGGAGCAGGACCACGTCTCGGGCTTCCTGACAGCCACCGAGTCCCCGTTTGGCGCTCCAGAGCCGGAGAGCCCGTTCGACGACGCCTCGTTCGTGGACGAGGTCCCGATGGAAGGCGCCCCGATGGAGACGGGCGTCCCCGAGGCGCCGCACGCCCCGGCACTTCCAGAGCTGTACGCCGGCGACGGTCTCGCCGCCAGCTTCGATGAGACGCCGTTCGCGGACGGTTGGGACACGGGCGAGGCGCCAGCATCGAGCGCCTCGGCGCCGTCAGAGGCTGGACCGTTCTCCGACCCCTTCGCCTTCGTCGATCCGTTCGCCGCGCCTTCCGAGGCCGATCCGGCCCGCACAGCGCCTTCTGAGGCGATGCCTGCGGACGCGCCGACACCGGACGCCGAGACGTTCGCGCCGCAGCCGGCGGCAGAGATGCCCCCGGCAGCCGATGACGGCTTCGACTCGCTCTTCGAAGACGTCTCCTTTGGGAGCGCGTTCGAGCCGGCCTTCGAAAGCCTCACGCCCCTGCCCGCGCCAGCCGCACCCGCGCCGCCGTCGGCAGCGCCTGCGCCGGTCCAGCAAAGCATCGCGCCCCCGTCCGACTCGGCCTGGGTTGCCCGCTCCACGCAGGTCACCGAAAATGCCCCACCGCTCTCGCAGAGCACGCCGGCGGTTCTCGTAACACCTCCCCCGGCAGCGCAACCAGCCCCCGTCTTTACCCCGCCGCCATTTGCGACGGCCGTGCCGCCGGTAGCGACGCCAGTTGCGCCAGCTGTCGAGCCTGTAAACACTCTCCCGCCGGCTCCGGCCTCGGCCGTTCCGGCCGCACCGGTCGTGACGGCGCCGGAAGGCGCGGACGACCTCACGGTGATCTCGACGATCGACGAGACCATCCAGAGCGCGTTGTACGAAAACGGTGTCATCACGCTCGACGAGATCGCACGCTGGGGCCGAGCCGATGCGCGCCGGATCGCGAGCATCGTGTCGGTCTCGGACGACACGATCATGAACCAGTGGATCTTCGAGGCGCAGGCCGCCCTCTTCCAGTCCTTCTCGACGCGGAAGTAGAGCGAACGCGCGCCTCGGTGCCGTCTCATCCAGAGCCTGTGCGACCCGAATGGGTGGCGCAGGCTCTCCTCGTTCGTGTCGTCCCGCGAGGCGCGCACGTCTCCTCTGAGGCGCGCATTCGCGTTAGAACGTGCCCTTGGTGCTCGGCAACGGGTCCGATGCCGCGTCGCGGCGAATGGCGGCGCGGATCGCGCGCCCGGCCGCCTTGAAGAGCGCCTCGGCGCGGTGGTGGTCGTTGCCGCCCGCGAGCAGGTTGAGGTGCAGCGTCGCACGGGACGCCACCGCGACGCTGTGCCAGAAGTGGGGCACCATCTCGGTCGACATCGCCCCGATGCGGCTGCGCTCGAAGTCGGCGCCCTCGGCGGCCGAGTAGACGACGTACGGGCGGCCCGAGAAGTCGACCGTCGCGCGTGCGAGCGCCTCGTCCATCGGCACGACGGCGTGGCCGTAGCGGGCGATGAACGCCTTGTCGCCGAGCGCTTGGGCGAGCGCCTCCCCGATCGCCAGACCGACATCCTCGACCGTGTGGTGGTCGTCCACGTGCAAGTCTCCAGTTGCCTGGACCGTCAGCCCGATCGCACCGTGGCGCGCGAACAGAACGAGCATATGATCGAAAAAGCCGACGCCGGTCGAGATCTCGGGCTCGGTGCCTGCGGCGGCGTCGAGCGCGATCTCGACGGTGACGTCGGTCTCGCGCGTCGTGCGCGCGATCCGGGCGGTGCGGGGGGCGAAGTCGGTCATGCCGAAAGCTAGCCCGGCCTGGTGCCGCCCCGAGGCGCTCGTGACGGCACACGTCCAGCGCGCGGCTAGGTTGGTGCTCCCCCTCCGGTCCTACCATGCGCCTTGCGGCCCTCGCGACCCTCGTCGCCTCGCTTTTGCTCACGTCCTGCGACTCGAACGACGGCCCGCCGCAGCGCGCCGTCCTGACGATCGTGCAAGTGGACGACGCGCCGCTGCTCGACGTCAACAACGACCGCTGGGACGGCGCCGGCGGTGGTGGGCCCGAGATCTACTTCCGCCTCTTCTACGCCGACGAGGACTTTATCCGCAACCCGGACCTCGACCTGCTCAACCCGCGCGACGACGCGTTCGTGTTCAACGCGTTCGACCCAGACTCGCCGTGGGTCGACGACGTCGCGCCGGTCGACTTCCCGCTGATCTGGGACGTGCAGGGCGGCTTCGAGATTCGTGACCTGGACGAGCCCTTCCGCCTCGTCCTCTACGACTACGACCCGACGACGCAGGACGACCCGATGATCTCGACGCGCGTGTTCACCTTCCGCGAGGCCGCGCCCAGCCAGACCGACGGCCGCGAGGATACGATCGTGCTCGACGGCGAGGGCATCGACCGCGAACGCCTTCTCGTCCGCCTTCGGATTCGCTACGAGCGGTAGTGCAATCGGATCAGGACAGCGCGCCTCGGCGCCGCGAAGTTGGTCGCATACACGCCGCCACACGCTATGCGCGCCTCGATTCTTGTCGCACTTGTCCTCCTCGTCTCCGGATGCAGCTTCACCAGTTCAGACCCAGACCCTGTCCGCGCGGCCCGCGTCGCTGGCACGACTGTCGAGGCGCTCGACCTGGAAACGGTCTGGGACCGCGACATTTTCGGGCCCAACGGGCCGGAGGTGTATGTCGAGATCCGGCGTATCGACACGACGCGCGCGGACGGGTCTGTCTCAGCCTTCCGGACCGAGTCGCAACGCGACGTCGAGCGCGCCTCGTTGCCGCTGACGCTCCAGGAGCGGGCGCCACTGTTCGGCGGGTCCTCGTCGCCGATCTCGCTCGACGAACGCGTCTTTGTGGTCGTCTATGACGACGACACAGTTGGACTCAATGACCTGATGTTTGCCAGCGACACGCTCCGGCTGAGATCGACGCTCCCGGCCGGCGCCGTCGTCGGCGACGAGCGCTTGGCCACGTTCGAGGGCGACGGGACGCGCGTCCGGCTCCGCCTGCGCTGGGAGTAGAGCGCCGACGGCCGTGCGCGCCTCGGGGCCGTCGCGATCTTGACGCCTCGCCCGTGCCGACTTGATGCGCCTGTTTGCTCTCGTTTTTGTCCTCGTCGCTGGCTGCACCGAGGCGCCCGCACCGATCTCGCGGGGCGTCGTGCTGGGCGTCGTCGCGCAGGCGCTCCCGCTGGACCAGGACTGGGACGGGACGATCTCGCCCAACCCGCCGGACGTCTACATCGATCTCAACACGGCCGACCCGCCCGGCCCGTTCGCCTTTAACGGCCCGCTCGTGCGGACGACCGTCGTCGAGAACGTCACGCCGGGCCAGCTTCCGCTGCGCCTCGACCCCAACCCGGACGCGACCGCGGTCCAGATCCAGCAGCCGATTCGGCTCGTCGTCGCCGACCGCGACCAGGGCGGGCTGGACGACGACGACACGATGTTCGCCTCGCCGGTCTTTCGCCTGTCGTCGCGCATCGGCGACGCCGCACCGGGCGACACGACCGAGTTGAGCTTTGGTGACGACCGGACGCGCATCGCGGTCACCGTCCGGTGGGAATCGCCGCCCGTCCGGTAGCGCGCCTCGGCGCCCCGAGGCGCGCACCGCTCAGAAGCGACCTACGGGCTTTCGGCGCGAGCGCGCCAGCGAGCCTCTTCACCGCGCTGGCCCTGTGCCGCGTAGGCGTCGGCGAGCGCGCCAGCTGTGCGGCGGCCCAGCATCGCGACCATCGGGGGCACGAGCTCGCGGTCGGCGGCGAGCACGCGGCGGGCGTCGGTCAGCGTCCGGACCGCCTCGGCAGCCTCGCCGCTGCGCGTGAGATAGCCTGCGAGCTTGACCGCACTCGACACGCGAATGCCGGCCCGCGTAACGTCCGCCAGCAAGGCGTACGACTGCCGCTGCGCGCCGAGCGCGCCGGCCAAGTCGCCGCGCTCGTCGAGCACGCGGGCCAGCGAGGCGAGCGGCATCGCCCGGTCCGAGGCGCGCCTGAACTCGGGAATGGCGACCGCCTCGCGCAGGTCGGCCTCGGCCTCGTCCAGCCGCCCGATCTGGCGCGCCACCTGGCCGCGCAGCGTGAGCGCCTTCATCAGCCGAAACGGACTCGACGGGGCGCTTCGGTACAGCGCCACGACCGTATCGGCTGTCGCGTAGGCCGCCTCGGCGTCCCCCCCGAACTGGTAGGCCGTCGCGATGTTCATGAGCAGCCCTGCCTGCACGAGCGCGTACCCGCCGTCGGCGGTCACACGCCGTAGCGCGGAGCGGTAGTGGAAGAGCGCCTCGGCGGCTGCGCCTTCGTTCAGGTCGGCGTCGCCCAGCGACTCGTCGATGGCGGCGAGGTGCGTCGTGTCGCCCGTGGCCCGGTAGCCGGCGGCGGCGGAGCGCAGCAACGCACGCGCATCGAGCCCGTCGATGTCGGCGGCCCCGGCCGACCGGAGCACCACGTCGGCGAGCACGTGCTCCGCGCGTGCGCGCGTGCTCCGGCTACGCGCGACTGTCACCGCACGGCGGGCGATCTCGATCGCGCGCTCGTGGTGACCGAGCATAATCTGGGCGAGCGCCAGATCCGCGAGCGCGGCCGCCTGCGCGTCCGGCGGAGCACCGGTCGCGTACGCCTCGACGGCCTCGGCCAGCAGCGGCACTGCGGCCTCCCACCGGTGCGACCCGACGAGCGCGGCCCCGATGGTGTGCAGAATGCGCCCGCGGACGCGCGGCTGGTCCGCAAACCGCTCGCGCGCGACGACAGCTCCTTCGGCGAGCAGGGCACCGACGCGGAGCGTGTCCCGCCGCTCTTCGGCGAGTGGATCGGCTGCACCGAGCAGGTCGCCCAGAAAGGCGACAGCGGCGTCGCTCTCGGCCGCCGAGGCGCGCGCCTCGCGAGCCTGCCAGGCCGCCCCGCTCCCGCCCCCGACGAGTGCCAACAGCACGAGCGCAGCAGCGAGCGACGCCTTGCGGTGGCGGCGCACAAACCGGCGCGTGCGGTACAACGCCGATGGTCTGCGCGCCTCGACGGGCTCGTGCGCCAGAAAGCGACGCAGGTCCGCCGCCAGGTCGTGCGCCGAGGCGTAGCGCGCCTCGGGCTCGCGCCGCAGCGCCGTGAGGCAGATCGCGTCCAGGTCGCCACGCAGCCGGCGCGCGTCGCGGCGCGAGATCGTCGTGTCGGCCTCAACGCGTGGGAGCAGGCTCGGCGCGGTCGGGTCCGACCGGAGCACGGCATCGAGGTGCGCCTCGCGCGTGTTCCCGGGGAACGGGCGCCGGCCCGAGACCAGCTCGTAGAGGAGCACGCCCAGTGCCCACACGTCGGTCGCCGTCGTGACCGCCCCGCCGCGGATCTGCTCCGGCGCGGCGTAGCCCGGCGTCAGCGGCGCGACGGCCGCTTCGGCCGTGATCGGATCGTCGGCGTCCGCATCGAGCAGGCGCGCGACGCCAAAGTCGAGCAGCGTCACGTGCGCCTCGGTGCCCCCCTCCTCCGAGGCGCGCACCCCGACGAGCACGTTCGACGGCTTGAGGTCGCGGTGGACGACCAGGTGACGGTGCGCGTACGCCACGGCGTCGCACATCTGGAGAAACAGGCCCAGGCGCGCACGCAGCCCGAGGCTGTGCGCGCCGGCGTAGTCCGTGATCGGGATGCCCTCGGCGTACTCCATGACGAGGTACGGTGCGCCATCGGCGACGCCGCCGTCCAGAAGCCGCGCGATGCCCGGGTGCTGGAGCGAGGCCAGGATCTGGCGCTCGCGCAGGAAGCGCCGCAGCCGGTTCGGCGCCACGAGCGAGAGGCGTTTCAGTGCCGCCTGCTGCTCGTATCCGCCGTCGGCGCGCTCGACGAGGTCCACGCGGCCCATCCCGCCGCGCCCGATCGGCCGCACGACGCGCCACGGCCCGACGCGCTCGCCCGTTTCGGCCTCAGCGTCCACGAGCCTCGCGACGTGGTCGATGTCGAGCGGCTCCGTACGCGCGTTCTGGTCGGATTTCAGCAGGACCTCGACTTCGTCGCGGAGGGCGCGGTCGGGCGCGCCGTCGGGCGTCCGGCAACGGGCGTCGAGCGCCTCGGTGCGGTCGGCGACCGGCAGATCCGCGACAGCGTCGAACACGTCGGCGACGCGTGCCCAGCGGTCCGGGTCGTCAGGAGAGGTCGGCATCGAGGGTCTGAGGGAGCGTTGCAGAGTCCTTCGCGATCGAGAGCGTCTCAGGGTCACCGCGCCATCGCGTAGAGCGACTGCGCGCCTCGGAGGCGGCGCAGCGTCTGCCGCGCCGATGTCGTCAGGCGCGTCCCGTTGCCGGTCTGCCCCGAGGCGCGCATCGCGTGGCCGAGGTGGAGCCGCGCCCGCGCCGTCCGCCAGCTGTCCACGCCGTGCTTGATCTCGATTTCGCGCGCGGCGCGGCGCGCCATCGCGACGCCTCGGCGCGCGTCTCCTGTCTGTGCCAGGAGCGAGCCGGCAATCGAGCGCATCTCGGGCAACAGGCTCGGATCGTTCGTGCTGTAGTCGGCCTGAATCAGGCGGAGCGCCTCGGCAGAGCGACCGGCGGCGTCCAACACCTCCGCGAGTTCGATGGTCGCCGTCACGGCCCGCATGGCGGCGTCTCCGGCGAGCGCGTATTCGGCCAGAGCCTGCCGGTAGTGGCGCTCCGCCGAGGCGAGGTCGCCGGCCGAGGCCGCGACTCGTCCCTCATTCTGAATCACGGCGCCTCGCTGGTGCGGATTGTCGCTGTAGTGGACGAGCAGGAGCGGCGTGGCGAGCCTCATCAGCGAGTCCGCCTCGGCAGTCTTGCCCTGTGCGGCGAGGTTGACCGCGAGTGAGCCACGGTCGTACTGGACCTCCTGATTGTCTGGTCCCAGGATGGATTCGCGGACGCGGAGCACATCGCGCAGGATCGGCTCCGCTTCGGCCTCGCGGTCCAGCCCTCGATAGACGCGCGCCACGGTGAGTTCGGCCGTCGCGATCCGCAGCTCGCTGTCGGGCGCCTGCCGGCGCGTCTCGGCCACGACTTCCTGCGCGATATCGAGCGCACGGATGCGGTCGCCTTTCGCCTCCAGCACCATCGCGTACCCGTTGAGCGCGTCCAGACGGGTCGGCGCACCGTCGGCACCGAGGCGCTCGATAACGTCCAGGGCCGCCTCGTAATCACGCACCGAGGCGTCGAGATCCGCCTGCCAGTGGTGTGCCGAGCCGCGGCTGAGCAGCGCGATCCCGAGCGCCTCCGTCTCGGCCGGATTCAGGCGCGCCGGGTCGCCGAAGAGGTCGATCGCGAGCGTGAGCAGCGAGTCCGACACGCCGGACTCGCCGCGAAAGAGCGCGTTGCGCCCCAGGTTCATCAGCGGCTCAGCGGTGCCGCGTGAGCCCGCACCGTAGGCCTCGCGCGCATACTGGAGCGACAGGCCCAGCGCCCGGTCGGCCTCGTCGAGGCGCCCGAGCGCCGTCAGCACGCCCCCGACGGTTCCGAGTAGCTGGCTCTGCACGTCCGGCTCGCCGACCAGGGCCGAGTCGATTCGCGAGACGCTGGACTCCAAGACAGCCAGGACCGTAATCGAGTCGACGGGCGCGGTGTAGGGCGACGCGTCGCTGAACGTGTCCGAGAAAAACTCGGCGACACGCTCGGCCTTCCGGGCTTCGAGCGTGGCCCGCGTCCGCTCGGCGCGCAGGCTCGCCGTGTAGAATGCCGTTCCGGCGATGATGACCGCCAGCGCCGCCACCCCGACCGCCGTCGCGCCTCGGTGGCGGCGCGCAAACCGGCGCACGCGGTAGAGCGCCGACGGCCGGCGCGCCTCGACGGGCTCGTGCGCCAGAAAGCGACGCAGGTCCGCCGCCAGGTCGTGCGCCGAGGCGTAGCGCGCCTCGGGCTCGCGCCGCAGCGCCGTGAGGCAGATCGCGTCCAGGTCGCCACGCAGCCGGCGCGCGTCGCGGCGCGAGATCGTCGTGTCGGCCTCAACGCGTGGGAGCAGGCTCGGCGCGGTCGGGTCCGACCGGAGCACGGCATCGAGGTGCGCCTCGCGCGTGTTCCCGGGGAACGGGCGCCGGCCCGAGACCAGCTCGTAGAGGAGCACGCCCAGTGCCCACACGTCGGTCGCCGTCGTGACCGCCCCGCCGCGGATCTGCTCCGGCGCGGCGTAGCCCGGCGTCAGCGGCGCGACGGCCGCTTCGGCCGTGATCGGATCGTCGGCGTCCGCATCGAGCAGGCGCGCGACGCCAAAGTCGAGCAGCGTCACGTGCGCCTCGGTGCCCCCCTCCTCCGAGGCGCGCACCCCGACGAGCACGTTCGACGGCTTGAGGTCGCGGTGGACGACCAGGTGACGGTGCGCGTACGCCACGGCGTCGCACATCTGGAGAAACAGGCCCAGGCGCGCACGCAGCCCGAGGCTGTGCGCGCCGGCGTAGTCCGTGATCGGGATGCCCTCGGCGTACTCCATGACGAGGTACGGTGCGCCATCGGCGACGCCGCCGTCCAGAAGCCGCGCGATGCCCGGGTGCTGGAGCGAGGCCAGGATCTGGCGCTCGCGCAGGAAGCGCCGCAGCCGGTTCGGCGCCACGAGCGAGAGGCGTTTCAGTGCCGCCTGCTGCTCGTATCCGCCGTCGGCGCGCTCGACGAGGTCCACGCGGCCCATCCCGCCACGCCCGATCGGCCGGACGACGCGCCACGGACCGACACGCTCGCCGGCCTCGGCATCGGCCTCGATAAGGGAAGAGGCGCCGGGCAGGTCGAGCGGCACGACGAGAGCGGCCGCGTCGGCGTCCAGAAGCGCCTCGACTTCGGCGCGGAGTGCCGTGTCCGGAGCACCGTCAGGCGTCCGGCACAGGCGTCCGAGCGCCTCGGCGCGGTCGGCAAACGGCAGGTCGGCGACAGCGTCGAACACGTCGGCAACGCGTCCCCATCGGTCGGCGTCGGGTAGGTCAGGCATAGCGGGAGCGGGGGGGTGACTCTTTCCTTCGCGACCCGAGCGTCAGACGGGTCACACCGAGGCGCGCACCGATCGTCCGCAGCCGTCAGTCCTCTTCCATAGGGTCGCGTTCCGTCATCGCCGTGTGCAGCCACGCCCGCGCGCGGCGCCACTCGCGCTTGGCCGTGCTGGCGCTGATGCCCAACGCCACCGCCGACTCCTCGACCGTGAGGCCGCCGAAAAAGTGGCACTCGGCCAGCCGGACCGCGCGCGGCGAGAGCACTTCGAGGCGCCGCAGCGCCGCGTCTACGTCCAGCACGCGCGCGGCCTGTGCGTCCAGGTCGGTCGTCGCGGCGACGTCGCCGACATCGTCGAGCGAGGCGGGTGTCTGCCCGCTGCCGCGCTTCTGCGCGTCTCGGCGGCGGGCATGGTCCACCAACACGTTGCGCATCGCCTGCGCGGCGGCGGCGAACACATAGGCGCGCTCGGGCACGAGTTCCTGTCCGGCCATACGCAGGTACGCCTCGTGGACGAGCGCCGTCGTCTGAAACGAGTCGGTGTCGATGCGCCGCCGCTGCGCGCGCGCGATCTGCCGCAGCTCGTCGTAGACGACCGGCATCAGGCGCTCGACGAGCGCCTCGGGCGCCATCTGCGCGTCGGCGGCCTGCTGGAGCAGGACCGTCACGGGGCTCGGCTCGGCGGTGGTGAAGGCCATGGCACATATGGGAGGCTCGCAAGGGTAACGATTCCAACGTAAACGGCGATTTTTCTTTTCGCGGCGTGACCCTCTACGGATGCGCTCTGCGAATGAAGGAGAGACCCCGCTCTCTCCCGACCCGATGACTCGTCTCTCTCTCCGCTCGATTGCGCGCCTCGGTGTGCTCGTCCTCCTCGCCGCCTCCGCCGAGGCGCAGACGGCCGGCACGCCGCTCGACGGGCTGCTCCGCCCCGATGGCACGCTAGACGTGTCGCGCGCGAGGGGCGCCGGGGCGCTCGACCTCGACGGCTTCGACGT